>WEKY01037921.1:0-23261 GCA_013390045.1 Picathartes gymnocephalus | reverse complement strand
ATATATATATATATATCTATCACTTTACTCACAGATAGCCCCAGCAACCACGAATTACATCAGTTGATGGTATCTCAAAGTTTTTACTTTGCATTTTAAAACCTGCAAGAAGTCCCAGCTCAGCCTCCTCACATTTACAACCATTCAATATCTAATGACAAATATATGTGGAAACTGGGCTTTCTTCCCACTGTGGTTTCCAGGAAATATGTTTTTTACAGCAATGCTTAAAAAAACAAAACCAAAGGCAGTCTGCATTATTGCTATAGGAAGCAGTAACATTCTCCACCGTGTAATCAAGGTCTTTACTTCTCAGCAAGAACTTCTGCAAAAAAATGTTGGAAGCATATTGTCCTTTCATCTGAAGCAGAAAAGCAATTTGTGCTCTTCTTGACCTACTGGCCCTTATAAAGGCATTCCTACAGAGTTCTAAAGGAGTACATCCACTCAACATTGTCTATTAGTTTTCAGAAACAAAAATGCTAAATATTTTACCAAATACATCAGCTCTTTCACTGAATACTTTGCTGCCTCCTGCAACAACTATTAAAATAATAAACAAGGACTGATTAAGGGTCTTAATTCTGTACTTTCTGTGTTCATTTCTCTAAATACAACTTACTTCAAATGCAAATGTTACACAATCTCAAGGTGAAGGAAGGAAGTGTCATTTCACAAAAAAAAAAGCTTATTTTTATAAAGGACGATGTTGTTTTCCTTGTCAGTTTACTCTTTGTGTAATGCAATGATTTATACTGTAATATACTGTTGCAATTTCCTTGGAATTAAGCTTGTAATTTCATGCCAGAAACCTTAATATAAGGAAATGTTATAGATTTAACTCAGATATGTCTTTGACAAACAGCAACCTTAAACTAACCTTAATATAAGGAAATGTTGTAGATTTAACTCAGATATGTCTTTGACAAACAGCAGTAAAGCATCTACACTTCTCTGACTACTATCTTGTGCATGAGAGGAATACGCAACATTAGAAAATATGCTACCAGTTCTTTATCTAACTTCAGAGATCTCTGATACTGGGGAAATCCAGCCTACTCAGCTCCCTGTGTATACCCACCCATACAATAATGCCCAAGCTCCTATACAGCAAACATTTCCAAATATATTCTCTTTCCATAGACAGTGCTTGTAATACAGTCCTGTAAAAGCCCTTACAGAGTTTCAGTATTTTTTCTGTTCTTAATATTGCCTTAGAAGAGAAATCCATACCCTTACTATGCTTTAAGGTGTCATGTTAAGGTATGGCAGAGATACAATGACTGTCAGGGAGGTTTTTCAAATAAAATCGAATGAAAAGTCTCTTTTTGTTAGATACCCCAGAGGAAATTGGAAGATAATGTGACTCTTTTCCTCAACTTAAGGGAAAAAAAGTCTGCTTTACCCTATGCTTTCCATTAAACATACCTGCAAAAATTCATTTAACATAGTGTATACACTCAGGCACTCTTCCTTGCTATTCAATGATAATTTGACTTATGGTTACTAGACTGTATTGAAATGCATGCTAAAATTTATTTTTAAAATATTTTTTAAAATGAAAACAATATCTAAAATGAATTCTGCTTCTATCAATGAGATGTGCTCCATTTCTGTGGGTTCAAAGTTCGAGCAGTAATATCCACAATGTCAGTTCTTCAAAGCTGCATCAGAAAATGTACTATTACAACTAGTAGTACTTGACCCCTCTGAAGGTAGTGTCAGTACACAAGCCAAACACTTAGCAGGCAAGACAATTCCATCTCACCATAGAACACTTAGAGATTTGCACCCATTAAGCTTTCAAAACCCTTTCCCACAAACCCATAGACACATACTACACAGTGACATCAAAAACAAGTGATGCTCTTTACTTGCTAAAATTGCAGCTGGACTAATTTTATTGATTTAAAGGGTAGGAAACTATTTTCTATAATAATTGTTTATTTACTGTTGCCCTAACAAAAGGTTTAAAATGAAGTTCCAGACTGTGTGCTCAAGCCGAGTAGTACTACAAAAGTCAAACTGTCAAGTATCAAAATCAAAAAAAATGGAAAATAAACACACACAAGTGCCGTGGGCTTAAATGGATTTGATTTAATTTAATTTCACCAAATTCTTGCATAGGTCTCATAAAAAGAATAAAACTGGACAATAAATCAGCTATTAGTTTACATTGGAATTCCTATGTTAAAATATTTCATGTATACATGAAAAAAATTCATTAATTCTTACAATAAAATATTTCATGTCTTACCAGCAGAAGTGCTCATGATGCCCCTATTAAACAGCCAAAACAAAACCTAATTTAAGTACATAAATACATACAATTACTTTTTGTAGTTTTGTTCTGTTTTGGCATTGAGTCACCATCTTGCCATAAAAAGCACTATGTTCTTCATGACAGCTCGTAATTTTGAGTTAAATTAAATCCCCACCTTCAGCATTGTTGCCCCAATCCTTCAGGAAGGAGCAGGAGGCAATCCTGTGCCCAGCTTGCAGCCATGCCCACTGAGCAGGCTCAGCCCGGTGCTCTGAGTGCCACTCACATATGCCAAGCTCAAATCTAGAAACCTGTGGTAATAAAAGACAAAGAAAAACAATCACTTCTTAATAAGTCATTATTTATGAGACTATTCCCTATTAGAAAACTATGCTTATTAAGCTCCTTGACAACATTTCTGCTTTTTCAAAAGGTTACTTCAAAAGCCCTGTGTATCCCTGATTGCTGTCCAGTATTTCAGCCTGCCATCTTTCGTTATTCTAAGAAATCATTCCTTCAAGACAGAGGCTTCTTTCAAAGCAATGGAGTGCTACTTATGTTAGCCACTATCACAACCTTCATGAAATCAATTCCCCAGAGAGAGTTGCCAGGTAATGTAAAAACTGACGCGTAATAATAAGAAATACCTATTTGCTTTTCGAGATTATAGCTACAGAGGAATCACTTTTAACTGAAGTTAAACTCAGCAGCATCTCCACAACACTTGTTACAGAATACTTCTTTTTGGAGACATAAATGTTCTGAATGCATCACCACATATTTCCAAGAGCTTTTATAAGAGCAGAGCATGCCTGACTAATCTAGTTGCCTTTGGCAATGGAATTTAAGCAGGATTGCACTATGACAATGGAAGTTCCACTTCTTAATGTTATTGCAGGGGATAGTAATCTCTGGTTAAGACACACTATTAAATAGTAGTCAGGATATCTCAGAGAAAAAAAAAAGAGATTCCAAACTGTATGGAGAAAACGGTTTCAGGTCAGTATACATAGATGTTACTGTTTCCTTCATCTGAGAGATGTACTATGCACATTACTGACACCTCAGTGAAATGGCCTGTCCACCAGTGCTGCAAACCTTTCATTCCTTCTTTGTTCCAGTGCTAAATAAATGTGCACTTTTTTCAAACCATGTGTATTATGTGGGAAAGAGCTTTTCAAAAACTTGTTTCCCATGGAAAATGCAAAATTCCACAACGGTCTAGAAAAGGATGGATTTTATCAAATTTCAACATGTAAAAAAATTTGCAAATTCTTTCAAAAGGAATCAAGATCTTCTTTTAATGCTTTTGAAGTATTGATACAAAACATTTTGAGTCATTCTGTGGGGTCATTTTAATTTAGTTTTAGACATTTTTGAGGTCTTGTTTGTTTCAAAAAAATATCCATTTTCTAGCTCTTAATGCCAAAGCATGTCAGACAACAGTAAGATTAGTATTTTTGATATTCTGACTCCCATCCCTGTAGCAGTTCATATCAAATACCTGCTTCTGTAATATTAAAGGCTACGTCTTTGCAGGATTAGAATTAACTAAGGAATTAAGATTAAGTTGAAGTATTCATATTGGATTTTTGTCAAAATTTATACATTATAAGTAATACGTATATAATTACTTCAGTTTTCCTGCAAAAAAGCGCATAACTGTGCAGTGAGGCTTTGTCACTTCTGTTACAAGTCACTTAAGGAGGACAAAAGCCTCATTGTCCCTTATAGCATTCCACTTTCATACCTTGGAGCTCTTTGCTTTCATCTCCATGAAAGACAGTAGAGATCAGAAAGACAGTCTTAGTCACACATAAAATCCTTTAGAAGTTGAGAGGGAATTCTTCAGAGCAGCCACTTGGATAAGAATATGAAGCCTTTGAACAGAAGGTCTACTAAATGTATAATTAAAGGAGGTTTAGTATTACGTGTGTTTCAGAAAATAACTTCAATATTTACTATTTTACAGCCAAAGTATGTTTTTTTTCTGCAGACCATATTCAAATGTATGATAAAGAGCAGTGGGGGTTTTGAGTGATAAAATATTTGGCATATGTTGAGGAAACTACAAACTGTATGGTATCTTAAATTGCTATACTGAAGATGGGGTTTTAGATGTATTTTTTTCAATGAATGAAGTTTAGTCTTCAGCAGAACTGGACAACAGACTGAAGTGGGACAGTTTAGGAGACAGGGGAGGGATAGAAGGGAAGAAAGAATCTAAAGCATAATGAAATTACTTTTATATTTAACCATCACAGTTTGCATTAAGGAACCCCTGAAAGCACAAAAATTTAAGATATTAGACTCACAAGCCTAAAAGCATAGTCATACTAATGAATACAAATGCCCAGGTCATCTCTTATGTGCATTTGTACTGGGATTAAAAATCATGAAGGATACATTAAAAATGCAAGTTTTAACTAGGAATTTCATGAAATTAAAGTGGCTTTCATTAAAAGTCTACTTATCCAGACATTCCATAAGGACTAGAGAAAAAATGATTTCAAATTCACCCAACCATTAGTCTGACCTTTTGTTTTAATTATTGGAAAATGTTCAGTAGTAGCATTCCTCTTTCAGAGAGAAAATTAAAATTCTTTGACCCTGTTTTTGGCTGCTGTGAGCCATTTAGATGTCACCTAATGAAGCTGACTTCTCCTAATGAGGAAACACAGGATAAGAACTGGCTCTTATTAGAATATACCTGAGGCACTTTACAGTGCAGCAGCTCACTCTGTAAGCCACAGCATGTACCTCAACAGCTGCCATGTAAAGTAAGTTTGCACCTGGATTTATAAGATGTGGTGACAATGTGCATAGTTTCCCTTTTTTCCTTTTCCTCTTTGAGATAGTGTTTCATCTCATAGCTGAGTTTTTTTGGTTTAATTTTTTTTTTTTTTTGCTTTAGAAGAATGTTGTTGAAAAACATTATATTTTTACAGGCAGATCCACATCCTCCTGCAGGAACCGGTTAAACAAGTACATAGGTTTCTAGAATTTAGCATTGCATATTTTTTTTCATTTTATACCAGTCTTTCATCTGCAGAAATCCTCCAAGGAGCAGAAAGAAGCTGGGATAAAAATCAAATATTTGTCATCTTTACATTGAGGACAAACTTCAAATTCCATTTCAATTTCATTTTTTCAAAGAAAACACATTGTATACTTTCCTGAGTTCATAGACATGTGTACCCAAAATTTTAAATTAGCACCCTTGCCTACTGTAATGGTTTTACATTGCCATCCTCACATGGGCCATCAATATAATGTAGTGGGTTGATCATTTTGGCCTAACACCAGTGCACCCATTAAACTTATTTACTTATTTTCTGCTGTGGGACAAGGATTAGGAGAAATGCAAAAGCAGGCTCAAAACCTTGAAGGTATAAAGACAGTTTTGTTAACAGAACTAAAAGGAAAATAATAAGAACCAGAATAAAACTCTCAGACACTTCTCCTCTCCCCAACCTCCTTTTCTCTTTCCCACCAACAATGCAAAGAGACAAAACCCGAGATTTTCAGTCAGTTTACCACCTCTAAAATAGTCTTTCTTCATTTCAGTTAGGGACAGGAGTCTCTCCTGCTATGCCATGGAGAGTTTTCCACAAGAAAACAGTTCTCTCGTGGTACCAATACAGCGAATCAGCTGCCTGGAAAGAGAATCTGTTCACGTGTGAAAGTCCCTTCCCTCGACACACACTTCTTCCTGCAACTGCTTTTGAGGGCTCATCTCTGTCTAATAGGGTACTACTTTAAGGATGAGTTGTTCTAGTAGAAAAGCTCTTCTCTTCTCTCTCTCTAGAAGCAAGGTTTCTCCTATCCCAGGAGCAAAGGTTCTCTTCTATCTCAGAGCAAAAATTCTCTTCTATTCCTGGGGCGAGGGTTCTCATCTTTCCCATCTCTGTGGCAAGGTTCCCCATCTCTCTCTGTTCAAGTTTCTCATTAGACCACAGGTACTTTAACATCTGCTTGCTTCAGCACAGGTGCCTTTGCTCAGGCTGCAGTTAGAACGCTGCATCCCCGCAATGGCATTCATGAGTTACAAGGAATAGTCTGATATATCATAGTCCATCA
This sequence comes from Picathartes gymnocephalus, assembly GCA_013390045.1. Classification (NCBI taxonomy): domain Eukaryota; kingdom Metazoa; phylum Chordata; class Aves; order Passeriformes; family Picathartidae; genus Picathartes; species Picathartes gymnocephalus. The sequence goes on along the minus strand of WEKY01037921.1, from coordinate 16,918 downwards.
CCATGGCCTTACAAAAGAATTTCAGCTTAAAGCAGCTCCTCTTTCTCCTCCTTCTGGGCTTTGGCTCCTTCTTCACTGACATTGGGGTCTTCATGTTGGTTTCCTCACGTGTCCTCACCCTTTCTCTTCCTCTTATTCGAGAGAGGATTGATGTCTCTAAGTTTCATCTGTGGACTGAGTTACTATCTCTCCTGGGCTCTGCTGTTAGTCACATGATCTTTGCTGGGCAGCGGCCGAAGTTGCTGTATACTTTTCCCAGGGAGAGGGGAGGAGACAGGAGCGGCCAGGATCTCAGCAGCCAGTCCAGGATTCAGCTGCGGCAGGATCTCAGCAGCCAGGCCAGGATTCAGCTGTGGCAGGATCTCAGCCATGCCCGGCCCAGCCGAGTGGGCCTTGCCCCAGCCCAGCCCGGTCCGGCCCCGTGGAGTGGACAGGGCCTGACCGAGAGGGCCTGTTCTGTTAGCTGTTCAGAAGCCGGAAGCAAGAGAGAGATTCCCAGGGTTTTCCTTTCTTAAATGTGAATCACAGAGGCGTATTCAGCTTCTTAAGTGGCTAAACAGAGTGTCCCTCTTAGAACTAGCCAGCTAATTGGTTCTCTCAGGCCTGAAGGAAGCAGTCAAGTTCCTTACAGGTGAAAAATAATTTTTTAACCCACGACACCTATTCAACTCATACAGCTAGGAAGCCTCTACAAAACTGAAAAACAAGATGTGCCCTGGCATGAAAATATTCATAAAATATTTAGTTCTATAATTCTCCATTGTAAGAAAGTTGTAACATGGGGAAGCTGATATGATACAGATAAGGTACCTGAAACTTCTTTTCCCCTATATAGAACTCCTTTTAATTAAATATATATGCCTGCTGGCATCATTATATTAGGGTTTGTATCTTGCTCTTAATGTGATGTGCTTGCAATTGCTCAGCCCTCTAACGTATTAATATCCATGTGCATCTCCTTTCAATAGTTTTTTTCCTACAAGGAAATCTAGAGGGCATTATTTAGGAGTATAGTACACACAAAACCAACCATGTAACCTAGATTTGTCTGTGTCAAACATTGCTTTCCATATCTCAAGTTTAAAGTCTAAACCCTCTGTGCCCATGCCAAGAAAAAGAGAAAGGAAAACAAAGGAGGTGCTTTGAATCAGGACTGTGCTCACCTGAGGATGTGACATAGGTGCCATGGGGCAATACTCTTGTGTAATACAGAGCAGCAAGCAACCTAATTTATGCTAGGATGGCTATTATTCCTTTTCCATGAAAATACATTGGGTTGAAAAGGGAAATAGGAAATGTTTGCTAAAGAATCCTGGCACGCAAGGATGGTCTGACTGCAGAGATGACCAGCCTGACATTACAGTTCCTAGGTGTAGCAGAGCAGAACAGCATAACCCCACTGCACAGCTGAGGATCAGGACCTTCACACATTTAGAAACACACGAGTGCCTTGGGAACCTTCCTAGTCAGCTCCAAAGCTTTGCCTGAGTTGGCTGAACACATCAATTCTTCAGCCAAAAACAGTACATCTTTTTTGCCCACTGAGCCCTACATTTATAATGTATCAGATTTCTTAAAGTATTTGTTGTCGTTCTTTGTAACTGTGTTTAGATGTGAAAAGACAGATGATTGTTTAAGGAAATGCAAATGAGCCAATAAAAACACAGAGTTTAAAAAGCCTTTGAATATTAAAAGGCTTTGCATTGTTTTTTCTCTTCTAATACAAGGAAAAGACAATGTAAAATGACCTGTCTCCTTAAAAACAGGTATTCTTACCATATGCTATAAAACATCCTTCACCGAAGGTAATATCATCTATGGCAACAGTTCACCTTGTCTCTGGGTCTCCACCCTAAAGATAACCTAAAGAGATTAACAGCAAATCAACAAGAAACAGAATTTACCAGTGTCACAGACAAAACAAAACAGCACACAGTATATGCCATTCTAGTCCACGGAATATCTCCTGGAAATACGAGAACTCTAATCACACATTTAGCAATTTTGGAGGATTACCATCCTGGCTTTTTCACATATCTGTGGCTTTTTCATCCAAGCATACATATGTAGTCCAATCATCTAACTCAAGATAAAAGTAGGATTTAACAGAAAGGATCTGAAAATCACAATAAAATGCCTTAAAATCTAAGCAAGGATCATGACAGTTAAAGAATAAAACACAAAGGATTTTAGGTTTTATCAAGCCATTATTCCACCAGAGACTGGAAATGTGAACATTTTCTGGTTGATTACAGAATTTCTCAGAAACTTGGAGAAAAATCAGAGCAAAAACCACCAATATTCAGAAGCTTTTTGTCAAATTTTTAGCCAAAACAAACCTTGAGGAGTATTTGGTTGACAGTTATTCTGCTCTAATGTTACAACAGTGGTGTTTTTTCCCCTACCTAACTATTTTATACACAAGAAGTTACAATTATTTTACATTTCAATCTTAAGGGCAGATTTCAATCCACATTTTTAAATCTACAGACTATTACCTGTTTTCTGCAGTGGTGTACAAGGGAACTGACTGATCAATCACAGTCCTTGGGAAAATGCAACAAAAACATACCAATCAAAACAACCCAACAAACCAATCTTATGTATAACATTCCTTAAATTATTCTCTAGCCACATCTTGGGATGACACAGTTCCAGGATTTTTCAGAGTCTTGGAGGCACAATCTACCTAGAAGTACATTCTTGCTCTTAATAAGGAATTCACAGTGTTAGCAATAATTTTTCAAATATTACCTTGAGAGTTCAGCAACAATATTGTGCATAGTTTAAAAGATTGATGCATAAAAAGAATAAATTACCAAGAACTGAGTTTTTCGCTGTACAAGATGACGCAACTTCTCCAATGATACGGCCATTATGTTATGAGTTGAAATTTTTTTGAGGAGTGTAACCTTTTGTCTTTTGTTTGTTTTTTCTGAAGCTGCAGCAGCATTGCAAAAGAAGAATTGCAGCCGTATCACATTCAAAAATATGTTTATATGAAAGAAATAAAGCATATTGGAAATTTGCTCATTTTATCTGTTTCAGAAAATAGTATTTTGAATTTTTGAATTCTGCTGCAATGCTATGTGCGGGTAATGTGTACTTTCATGACATCACCACTAGAAGGACAAATAGTGCATTCTTATTTTCTGTTTCTATCATGGCATGGTTTCAGATAAGTTTCTAAAACAATATAATGCACTGTTTTATAATTAGAAACACAAGATATATTCTTTATCAGATTTGACATTTGATATTATTTTAAGGATTTGGCAAATATTTTACCTTTACACAGTGTTGTTTCATTGTGAACTCAAAATTCAGTTATTAATAACTTCATTTATATTATATATATACCTATAGCTTGCATTTGAGGTTTCATAGGATTTATTATATAGTGAGATAAACTGATTTAGACAATGTTAAATAGGGACTAGCTCACTTTGCTGGAGCAAAATCAGAGGCTTCTTCAAGTTCATATTCCATTAGAGCACACAGTCTGTATGAACCTGTGTTTCCTCAAAACTCATGAGCAGTCTCTCAACTTCCCCACTTCCAGAAGATAATATTACTAGACACCTCCAGCTGCTCTTGTGTCTAAAAAAGATTATCCAGGCTTTATCTGGTGCAGATACCCAGCTGACCTCCCGTGAGTTTAGTCCAATAATAACAAAACTGACTCACACCCAGGTTTACTCCAGCAAGGAATTATGCAGTTTTCCTTCTCACACAAAGTCTAGAGCTCCTTAAACTCACAAGTCAGTAAAAAATGTCTATTTAGTGGCATTATTTGCTCATATCTGCAATGATCTATATCTATACAATATCTGTGAGCACCAGATCAAATGAACATTGCAGCTCCATCAGTGGCAGGAAAGCTGTAGTGGGACAGTAGGTGGGATCAAACACAAGCTGGCAAGACTCCACAATGCAGCCACAGGAGCAGATTGCCAGCACAGCAGCAAAGCACAAGCTAAAGCAGGAATCAAGCGTAAAAGCACAAATGAACCCCAAGCCTAGAACCCTTTCCCTTAATGTAGTCTGGGAGACAGAAACTTGTTCTCAGTAAGTCAGAGGAAAAGTAGCTTAGAAGAGAAAACTATGATACTGTTCTCCAGAACCCAGCCAAAACAGACATACTGAGCTTGCTGCTTGTTCAGTAGTTAAATCGCTGGCAATCTTTGTATTTCAGAATTCCATAAAATGCAGATTTTTAAATGCCAAAACAAAATTCTGTATCGCATGAATATAATCCAGACTCTTAGAAGGAAGAGACTTAAGTGTTAAACAGTCAACATCAAAATGGGCAAAGAAAATATGCAGCGGAGTTTCAGAAGTTGATTTTAACTAAAATCTCACTTTAAATTTCAAAGTGATTTGTACATCTAAATAAAAAATATTTTTCTCCCATCATTTTTTTTCCCATAGAAGCATTAATAATCAAAATGTTATCTTGAAAAATGCCACAGTTATCCCTGTAGGCTAAGTATCTTGTCATATAAAAGAACAAGTGCAAAAGGGCAAGTCAATGGCATTCACTTGTATGACAGTGCCATCTTGCAAGTTGTCACTGGAGTAAAATGTGCAAACAAAAAAGAAAATTTGCTCAGCTTCAGACTCTCAGTTTTGTGAGGCACTGAGATGTGTTTTTAAAGTCAATTGTAATGATTTCTGCAGTAAGTTTGACACCTGCCTCTTTAAAGTGGAATCTGCCCATCACTTCACTTGATAGAGGCCAAAGGATAACCAGGTTTGCAGGCAATAATCTAATTAGGATTTGACCTAGCAATTCAGAAGAAGAAGATGGCATATTAACCATTCCCAGACTCAGTCAATTTTCCAAGCAATACGAAGGATGAAAAAAATAAATCTAGAAGTAAACCCTTCCAGTACAACCTCAGATTGCTATACATACACTCTTATCAGCTAGGGGTAAGTTATTGACCAATAACAACATTGATACTTGTGTTGAGTTGGGTACAGGTATTTTACAGTATACATTCTCAGAAGGGTTGAGCAGGCCAGTATTACTTCAAAAATCAAGATCCTATTGAATGCTTTAGCACAATATGCAAGTCAAGTAATTATGCTACTCATTTGGTTTATTGAAATGAGGTTGTGCTGCTATGCCTTCAGGTTTGTATGCTAAGCAACTTCACAGTAGCTGCTGTGGCAGGAAAGGCCTCTCATTTTCTTCTCTGCTCCCCACTTTCTCTCCAGTATCATGCATAACAGTGAGGGTACATCACCCACAATATTATAGCCCTAAGTTACATTTACGGTGCTAATGTTTTTTGTAAATCCACATGTAAAAACATATAAATAGCCTATGACATTTGCCTCGCTTTTCAGTAGCTTTGAGCAAAATAAAACCATAGGCATGTGTTCTGTGAAAAAGGCTCAAAGCTGCAATTAATAGCTAAGTACAGCGTTTGTCACCTGCAGCACCCCTACAAAACAGTATCTCATAACATAAAATGCTGTTTCCTAGATAAACGAAACCTTGAGTTTGTCAGTCCAGTAAGAATGACGCTAAGAGATTACTGTATTGAAAGTTAAGATCACAACTATATCACCTCTATGGGCTGGTAGATAACTTGTGGCTCAATGAGACTGACTGTTTTATTTAAGAAACATGCACATTTTAAGCAAAGTTTGGTTTTAGTTTTAACCCCGTTAAGAGATAAGAACAAGCTGTGTTAGTTAATGCAAACTATGATCTTCAAAATGGCTTTTTTCTCGTTTGCCTCATGGTAGTGCTTTCTTTCCATTCACAAAATATTTAGTGCTGACCTATTAAAAAGGCCCACAATTTATAACCCATTTAAGAAGTGTCCTTTACAGTAACCTCAATTTACTAACCTCATACTTTTCGGTGCTATTGATTGCGATGGTATTTACATTCCACTGACTTAATAGTTCTCCTGAAACTTGCCAAATGTTTGTAACAGTATCTTCAGAGTGCTTTTGAAGGCCCACCGTCAATGCTCCACTCATTTGACTGACCCAATAATGAAATCTAATCTATGAAAAAGAAGAAAGTCTGATTATTCCAGGGAAATACTATGACAAACAGTGTAATACAAAGACTGTACATAAAAATACCTGGCAAAAGTGTTCTTCATCAGTTGGAAGGAAAATGTTTGTCCTTAAAGCTGGAGAAGAGGATTGCGTTTTGGAGGATAATGAGAGGAAATAAGCCATTAAAAGGAATAAAAAGAGAAAACTTAGAATCTTAGAAAAAAACAACAATAAAACAAGAAGAAAAGTATGCACAGATATAAATTAATAACTAAAAAGCCAACTAGAACTCTTTCCCCCAGAGAAGATCAATAGCACTTGTAGCCATTGTGTTCCAAGCTTTTCTTCCTGTTCAATATAGTCATGGTACTGCTCCATGTTCCAGCCAAAATTTCAAGTAGGATTCCAAAATATTTCATGTTGTGTTGGCTTGAATAGTCAACTTAGAAGAGCAAAAATTTTGGGACAAAGAGAGACTAACTCAGAAAGATGATCAAAGACTTTAAACTCCACTAATTTAATAGAAAACATATTTCATGCCTAAACATCCAGCTGTCATAAACAACAATACACATTTATCATGACAGTTCAGGTCTTTGAGGAAGTGGTGGAACATGGGAGAGAAGACTGTGGTGTCTTTATAGGTTGAAAACTGGTGGTGTTCAGATTGGTGTCTGGGTTCTGGTAGCTCAGAAAAGTGCCTTGCTGCAGAGAGAAAGATGTGGTATCACCGTGCACATTCCCAGTATAAAAAGCCTTCAGAATTTCAAAGCTACCGTTAAAGATACCATTATCTTTCATTTACAAAACAAGCCCTCGCTTCACTTGCAAGTGTAACAGCTCAAGAGGAGTCAGTGAATTATGGTTGTTGCCATGCCCTTTGACTGATTGTGTTTCTTCCTGACAATATTGTTTCAGATCTTATAAAAGATGGAAGGCAACCACTCTATTTTAGGATATCAAATACTGCAAGTCAAAATTTTGCTCTTCCTGAACATGAAGATTTCAGAGATGTTAGATGTTAAAGGATGCAAGAGGAAAAATAAAGAATAGAAAAAGACTCAATCTATTTTTAATTCTTTTTCTTCCTTTCTCTCCTCTTCACCTTCCCAAACTCCAGACAATGTCAAGTAACCTCTTGTCCTCTGACATTAATATGCTAATGAAAGGAGGAAGATGAAGGACAAAAAAGCCAAGCAGCACTTGAGGAAAAAGAATCCTAAAAATAAAGATTAAGACATTAACCAAATATCAGAGGATAGATCAAAACACCTTTAATAATTAATTTATTAACCTACCCACCTTGACCTCTCATCCTTGCGTGGAACTGGAAAGGCCCTAATGAAGCACCACCAGCCCAGCTCAGGGCAGGAGCCAGCTGAACAATCCCCCACAGAGGAGCATTTTGCAGCCTACTACCAGGGCAATGGCCACGCGGCCCCCAGGTTTTAGACCTTTCTTGACTGCTCAGGCAGCACTTTCAGAGCCTGCCAGCTGCAAGGGTATTGTTCCTACCCACAACAGATGGCTTGGTGCCTCTGCAGAGCCCCATCCCTGACTCCAATCTGTTCCACTGGATGTTAGCTTCCATGAAAATTTGAAATTTTTTCTTTTAGTTCTCTAAAGAAAAGTGTGTCTAAGAGCAAAAAATTTATTTTTCACCTGCCACAGGAATTTTAAGTTTTACACACATGGAGAAGAAATAGTAATTTTAAGAATTTCTTTGAACAGTCATTTCACATTAGATCTCTGCATAGAGAATATCTTCATCTAGCAAAATCAGGTTGTGTTTTGTTCTGGGGTTTTTTTAAGGCAGTGTAACTGTCTGTTCAATTACTTTTTCAGTGAAAAAAAAAGACCAGTGACAGATAGACCTAAAGAAATGTTTTAGGTTCTAGTAAATGATTACATAAATCTTCAAAGGAGTTAAATTTACCAAGGGAACTTTGCTTTTCTGCTAATGTATGTGTATTATCCTGATGGCAGGAAGTCCTCCCTTTAACACTGCCATAGAGCATACTCTGCTCAGTTGTCATGATACAGAATCATTTTTGGGTTTTAAGAAGGAACCAACATAATACTGATTACATAGTCTGTTGAGTCACCAGCAGTGGGAAAACTCAACTCATTGCCGTAAGAAGATAAACATTTCCTAGGCAATTAGAACCAGCAATTAGAAAATTAAAGTACATTCTCCAGGAAAAAAAAAAAAAAAAAAAGCTTTTAAATCTCCTTAGCTTTTCAGTTCATAGATCTGAGTACACAGCTTCTCAGAAAGCTGAATATCTACAAGTATTTGAGCTTCCTGCTCCCTGAATAAAATAACTTAGATTAACATGGCCACTGCACAATTCAGACCTGGCAGATACAACAGTGACTGAATGCCCAAAACAAGTAAATGTGAACAATACAAGTGACTGAACAGTTTGCTTCCTCCTCAACAAACACTACAGTTGATGATTCTCAATCTTTTGCTAGCTTTGGCTGGTCTATATAAGTCAAACTTTTACTTCCTCAGTTCTGGGGAGTATCTTTCAGGCTTTTGCTATATCCTGATGTGATGTGTACTACCAATCATGCACAAATTCTAGAAACTTCAACTACAGCAAGACTGTTCTCTGGCTAACCTATTTTGATTCTAGCCAAGTGTTTTCTCTATTTGTTTTCTATGGTACTTTTGGGGTTTTTAAAATGTGTTTCTTAATAAGAAGAGCTTTATTATTTTAAACTATTTCACAAGCACACTTGAAATAAAGCGTGTGTTCATGAAAAAGGTTTGGTAACTTCTCACATTTTTGTGCCAACATTGGTTTAAATCGACACTTATTTAAGAGCAGCTTTATCTTTGGAAACATAATTCACACAGCAGAATGTGCTTCTGTGGTACTCAGAAGCAAAACCTGAGGTTGCTAACAACATATCATATGTATAAAATTTCCTAATTACAGAGTACCATGAGAATTGTCCACTGTGAAATGAGAACTTGCAGGAAAACCAAGAGTGGGGTTTTTAGTTGTTTTTTTTTTCAATGAGAAAAAATAAAATTTGCGTTCCATTTTCATCTGTTGATTCCTAAGCACGTTTTCCATACATCCACCTAGAAACCACCAATTTATACTCATCGTTACAGGGAACTTCTACCTGTTTGATAGCTTATGCAATGTGTAGGAGATGCTACTTCAGAACGGTGCAGATTTCCACACTCCCAGATCATCACAGTTTGGGAATGAGGTGTAAAACACCTGGGCTAATCACAGCAACACTTGCAGGAGTCTCTTCTTGCACATGCTCCAACACTGCATGCCTGCCTTCAGGTGCTCACTGTGAGGGCTGCCAAAGCACTGCTTGTGCCCAGCAGAGATGAGAGGGTGTGGGTGGACATGAGAAAATGAGAACTAAACAGCTATTGCATTACAGTATGTATTACAGAAGGAAAAGCAGGGTTAATTTGGTCAGAGAACAAGTATAAAGGGTATATTTGGTCTGAGGACAGAGAAAAGGAAATGCTTAGTTGAGAGACAGTCTTCAAGACAAAGTAGAATTGTAAGAAGATTTAGAAAGAAGCTGGCTCAAAAACAGACCACCAAAGCTTATCCTCTCTCCAGATACAAGTCCTCTTCTCTCAAAATATTTGGAACAGTAATATTAGCCACAGATAATAGATACACACACTCCAGGCACATACCAGTCCAATAAAACATGAAAATATGTCTCAAAATTTCTAAACTTTGCAATCATCAAGACTGAATTTATTACCAAATATCTCAAAAGAAGTAAAGATCACTCTGGTAGATAAACCCATCTTTTGAAACTGATTACTTGCTCCTGTATGATATAAGAATTGCTAACCGGAATACTGTCTTCCCACGTCCCTCCCCCCCTCCCCCCTGGAATTCTGGGTTATTGTAATTGCAATCACCTAAAAACATGGACACAAGTGCTTAGACAACTTGTGGCAGAATATAATTGAACTATCAAGAAATTAGCAAAATTTAGCAAATGAAATAGAAAACTACATAATTTGTAGGAGTCCATGGTTTCCTCAAAGAACATGAGGAGTCTTACCACTCTCATTCCCATTGTGGTCAGAGAATGGCAGTCCCATGCCAGATTGACCATTTCTTCTTATCCAGACAGGCTGTAAATTGAATTCAGGAAGAGCTTTTCATAGATTCATTTCAAAATCACACTTGACCCAAGAGGAACCTGAATGGAAGCAAACAAACAAAAAATTAAACACTTAAAATCAGAAGAAAATGGATATTTTTTTACCATCATTTGCCGTTTATTTAACACACAGAAACATTCTGAACAGGGCCCTGAAAAAAAAGTGAAAACACCAGAATGTTTAAATCATGAACAAAGAGAAACAGCACTGTGGAAGAGAGACAAGTGAGAATGAACATTGGAACAAAAAGCCCAAACAAACAACCAGGTCCTTCCTTCACCAATCTAAATCCAAATTCATCCATGTATATTTTATTACTATAATATCTGCTGTTCTCATCACAAATATGTTACCTTTTTGTAGGAAACTCTCTAACCTAGTATAGTTTATATGCAAAGACTGTTCTTAAAATACACTGCAGCTCTAAGGTGAAGAATTTGTCCAGAGTTCTTGCATAGAAAAACAAAGACTTAACACCAGGATGTAATCAGAGAGCAATTTTTTTTTTTTTTTAATTCTACATCATTCAAACAAGAGATGAAGTGGATCCTCAGAATGGCACACTTGCCTTTCCTCTTTCTTATTTCTTCTGGTGCATGTGGCAATGTGGTGAGGAAGAACTATTTTCCCCCATTCCAGGTTTCCCTGTAGGACAGCACAGGTTAGTAAAGGGTGGCAGAGCACCTTTCTGGCACAGAACTCAGTTTGATGTATGTGTTCATTCAGGCAATTTGAGGATGGGACCAGATAAATAAGTGCTTACTGGGATGGAGGGACAGGTGTTGCTTTCTGCACGGGTGTCAAACAGCCTTTATGCATCATATCCAAGCTGAATGAAAGTGCATGGATGTGCTTGACAGGCTGGAGAGCCTCATTCCTTGAAGCACTTATTGTAGTGGTGGGAGGATTTAATTAAAAAGAAAGTCTAAGTAGATGAAACTGTAAAGACCAAACTTACTGCAACTTCAGCCCAAGCAGAGTGGCCAGTACATGGTACTGTCTCCAGATTTCATGTCCTGTGTGGAAACCTTCAATTCCCCCACCCTTTGTCTTACACAGCAGAGGAGGCTGATTAAGACCCTGCCTTCTAATTGGGATTCTGGTTAGAGACAAGATCTACAATGCATTCACACTCCCCCTCAAATTGGTGCTTGCTCCAGGCTCCTGCTAATGCTTTCAGTCTTGTCTGTATGATCATAGTTCACTAGTCATTTTAAATAAACTTGCAACTGCAGCATTGATAGTCACACTATGATGTTCAGTTTCATGACTTTCATATTCATATCAGTTTACTGCAACAATTAATTACAAGTGAGTGAGGGAAAACAGAAATAATTCAAAGAAGCATTCCAGGTTCAAGTTAATGTGCAGATTGGCTGAGTCATCAACCAACTTTTTATTGCTCCTTTTATTCCTTAGATCTTTAAGTGGCTAAAAAGCATACAGAGGTTCATCAAAAGCAAAAACACTGCTGAAGTATATCTGCTTGACATTGCATGAAATGCACCAAATCACATTCACCATTTCTTCAGGAATTTTCTCATACTGGAAAAAACAGTTGCAAATTAATATGCACTAAATAGCAAGAATTTTGCCCTTTTAATTTAAAAAAAATCATCATTATTTTCGAAGGCAATATTCATTTTCACAGAAACTATAACTTCAAAGCAAACCAATGTAAATTTGCTGGAAGACAGATTTACAAATGTAAAGTCACTGCTTAGAGAGGAAAAGTTCAGAAGAAAGAAATGTGTGGAATTTTTTACATAATTTTTACTGACTTTCCTATGAAAAAATAAAATCTAAAATAACCTCTAAGAAAAAATTCCAAGTCTCACAAGAGCATTCTACAGTTAAAAGTTCTATTTAAAGTGTGGATTTGTATAAAATCTCAATTTGAGACATTCTGGTAGCAAAATATTTTTAAGAGTAGTTAATTATCATTGATTTCCTGGGAAATATTTTGCAGTATGAAGACCAAATGAGCAATAAATACTGGAATTCCAACTTTTATATATTTTCACTGCAGAAGTTTCCTTAAACCTGAGCAACGCCCAGGGAAAAGAGCAGGAACCTGTCACCAACATGAGACCAGGAGCTGAAACCTAAGCAGAAAATGGTTTTGCAATAATCCCAAATTACAAGAAAGAGTGGCAGCAGGACAAATCTTCGGTTTGACAGCCTGATCTGTATCTTCATGTCTGACAGCTGACTTATCTCCTGAAGTAATCCAGAGCATTATCCAAGCAGTCTCAGCACACAGCCTGTCCCTCAAAGCCTAGTTCTACACTTTTGGCTCATTCATGTGAAATACAATACAATTTCATATTTAGGGCTTTTACAGAGACCACAGGCTCATTTTTCTATACTGGTCTTTGGAGAAACCTTTAATTCTCTTCTTTCGTATAAGCATTTGTCTATAGTTGCATTCCCTCAACAAATAAGTGTAAAATGCCTCCATAAAAAATAGTGGAAGAATGCACCTCTTGTTCCATATTCTTCAATCACAATAGTAAGTGCTGCCTGGAGGAAATGCCCTTTCCAGGGAAACCAAGACCGAGCACAATGAGGATTTCAAGGCTTTGCAGTGGAACTTAGCATAACCACCTCTTGTGCAAGTGATGAAAATATATGCTAACCTGAGATGTGTTAGACATATCAGGGAATTTAACAGGCATAATTCGCAGCCATTGCCATTTAATATGTTTTTGTACAGCACAAGAAACTTTAAAAAATGTACTGATATCCAATGTAGTCTTAAAAATTGTCTTATTGCAGAGAAACAAAAAATCAAGTATCCTAGAGCTGATTCTAGACTCCTGTTCCAAACAGATCTCTGCATCCTATCTGGATAAAACAGGGAGTCCTATCATAGGAATGTAGCTGAACACAACTGTAATTTGAAGAACCTGGATTTAGGTTACTGTTCTTTCTCACAGATTTCAGCTGAATTCAGAGATTGCTAACATGCTCTAAGTAGCAGTTTTCAGTGTGGACAGAAACACACAGGCCATCTCTTTTATACTTAAAGTGAAATGTTAAAATCCCAACAAAAATGGTAGCTTCCTTTGTTGCCTAGTGAGTAGAAGAACTTAAATAAGCTTTTCAGTTAGAATTAAAATTTCCGATAAATCCAAGCTCTTCTTTGGACTGAGAACAAAAATCCTCAAGGAGAAGGACAATCTTATGGATCTGTCCTGGTTTCAGCTAGGGTGGAGTTAACTTATCCTCAGTATCTGTTACAGTGTTGTGTTTTGGATTTGGAATGACAGTGGTGTTGGTAACACACTGATGTTTCGGTTTTTTGCTAAGTCATATATATCCCGTGGCAAGCACTAATTTTTTCCCTTTGTCTCATGCTCTGCCAGTGAGGAGTTTGCAGGGTTGGCTCAGTTGATCAGAGCGTGGTGCTAATAACACCAAGGCTGTAGGTATGGTTTGCATATGGGCCATGCACTTAAGCCTTGAACTCAATGATCCTTGTGGGTCCCTTACAACTCAGAATATTCTGCAATCCTGAGAAAAAAATAAAAGAAAACCACCAAAACTTGGGGGAGCATAGCTAGGAAAGGTCACGGCCATTATATGAACTGGGGGAGTTACCTGGAAGTGCAGCTGACCTGGGTTCAGGAACGGGAGGTCTGGCATCAGTCAGCGAGTGGCAAGCAATTGTATTGTACATTACTTGTATTTTTTCCTTTTTATTATCATTGTTATTTACCATTACTACCCTTACCATTATTGCAGTTTACTTTATTTTTATTTTCAATTATTAAACTCTTGTCTCAACACACAAGTCTGCACACAGAGCAAGCAACTCTGTGGTGTTTCATCTTCAGCTGGGCTTAAAAACATGACATGAAATTATTTGCAGCACCATTTTGTAGTACAGTATTCTGGAAGTACTAGAATTCTGATGCAAATTTACTCAGACAATAGCCGTTAAAATTCACTGTCACCATTTCAATCAATTCCTTACAGGAAACAGCATCAACTGTATTTGTAACCAATGAATGTGACAAAGTTTGAGTAAGCAAGGATAATCAGCTCATGAATTTAAGAAAATTTCCACCCTTGTCTAGACGTAAAAAAACAAAAGCTGGTTGTCATGGTTTAAAAAAAGCCAAATTTTTTTTTCCTCCTGAAAAGGCTCTTACGATTTCCTCCAGGTACAACTTCCGATAGATCTGGGAAGCCCAGAGATTGGCTGGTNTAGACTTGCTTTACATTTCTCTTAATCCTTATCTCATCACAAAAAGCCAACGTACGTAAACCCACTACATAAATTGGTGTTTCCGCCCGGTTTCAAACTCAACCCACTACACTGGTGTACCTTATATGTTGGTCAAGGTATTTTGTATTACATTAATTCTATCAAACAAATTTATCACAAATTAAGGAGAAAAGTATTACTTGATGAATCTTTATTGAATTTGGATGAGGAAACACTTGCTTTGCTATGTAATATCCCTATGAAGATTCATGAGAGCCTTGCACTTCACAAATGTTGAAAAAGAAAAAAAACCATGAAAAATCAAGCTGAAGCTGGAATAAACTTCCTTAAAAAAAAAACTGAAGAGAGTAAAAAAAAAAAAAGGATTCCCAAATATTTTTAACATTAAAAAATCCCCCCTAGTTCTCTCTGCTGTCACATTCAGTTACCAAACTGTATCACACTTCGGCTAAGGCCCGTGAGGCTTACCTTGCTTCTCATCACTGCTGTCTCCACAGCAGTTGGTGGAGATGCACACTTCTCTAGGGGCAGCAGAAGAGCCATTACCACACTGGCATCCCCTGGCTGTGGGTGACTGAGTATCCACCAGAGCAAAGCAAGACAGCACACAGATGTAAATGAGTCTGTTCATGGGCAGTGTTACTATCCAAGCCCTCACTTGGAAAATAAATACTGAAACTGCCTACTACTGGTCATGAAATGCCTTTGACCACGCTGTGTTTACACACAGCTCTCCGAGAGATGTTTTTAGAACCTCACTTTCTGAATCTGCAGCTTATGGGAAATATGGCTTCTGCAAAGCAATGACTTTCAACCTGGTGTGTCTTGGGATAATATTTAACTGAATTATAACATTTTATGACTAAAAAATGTTGGCACATGCTATGCAAGTCAACTGTATGTCACTAACTTACTGGTTGGATTTATTGCTCAGTGGTTTGAAAATATATTAGATAAGAAAATAACAGGAAAACAGAGTAGAACTACTAAATGACCAATATTCATGAAGATCTCTCTTCACTCAGGAGTTGACAAATGCTTACAAAATGTATAAAAATTTGTACATCAAATGTAAAAACATTCGAGAAATTCAAAGTGGATTTTACATCAAAGGGATTGCAACTCAGCACCCTGATTTCTCTCTCTTGTAGGTCAGAGTCCTTCCTATGAGGATGTTTTAGTAATACCTTTCACTGTGATTCTATGTTTCACCAAAACACTGATTCTGGCCACACTTTTAGACCAGACCCAATGACTCAAGGATCTTCAAATGGAGGAGGGGGACTTGGGAGGGAGATTCAGACAATCAAAAAAGACAACCTTGTGAGAGAACATTGTATCAACTTGTTTCCTTCAGCCTAGCATCACATGAAATCAGGGAAATTATTTTAATGAAGTAGCTTACATAATTTAGATGTCCCAAACCCAGGGATGGAGACTTAATAGGAAAAAGAGAAGATGATTGCAAAAGTTAAGACAGTATTAGCCCAAGGCAAATGATGGTGAAAACTAGACAAAATAAATCTGGCAATCATGTAAGCATGGCACTCCTTTATTAGGAATAGTGGGATGAAAAAAAATTTCCCCAGTGGTAGCTTGTAACAGGTAACTGATACCAGCAGATCTGGAGATTTCATCACCTGCAAATTCACAAAATCAAGTCAGGGGAATGCACATTCCACTGCGCATAACTCTGATTTGCCTGTTAGCCCTGGTGAGCAGAAATAAGACAAGATATATCTCTGTAACTAAAGTATGCTGATTGGAAAGCACAAGTACCATAGTATCTGTAAAGAGAAACATTCAAACTGCCTGAAAGAGAATAAATCATTGCAGATCTGTATTTTCCTAATGTAGGAAATCTCTAGTCAGGGAACAAAGACTACTACTCCAACATCACCTGAAGGCGAGAAGTGCAAGGTCTGATGCAACTTCCTATTATGTCCAACACCAGAGGCAGGTACAAGTTTATCGGACAAAAGTTCCTGTTCTGCCCAGAAAGCCTTTTCCAGCTCATTTGGTTCAACCCCATCCTTTTCACCATTATTTCCATGGATGTTGTTTTAGCTGTTTTATTTAATGCTTTGTCCTCAGAGATGTTTGGAAAATTTCCTGATGAAAAGCAGAGCTATAACTAAATTAATTGAGAGTTCNTCTTTCAAGGTTTAGACTTGCTTTACATTTCTCTTAATCCTTATCTCATCACAAAAAGCCAACGTACGTAAACCCACTACATAAATTGGTGTTTCCGCCCGGTTTCAAACTCAACCCACTACACTGGTGTACCTTATATGTTGGTCAAGGTATTTTGTATTACATTAATTCTATCAAACAAATTTATCACAAATTAAGGAGAAAAGTATTACTTGATGAATCTTTATTGAATTTGGATGAGGAAACACTTGCTTTGCTATGTAATATCCCTATGAAGATTCATGAGAGCCTTGCACTTCACAAATGTTGAAAAAGAAAAAAAACCATGAAAAATCAAG
>WEKY01037919.1:0-11997 GCA_013390045.1 Picathartes gymnocephalus | reverse complement strand
GGCTTGATGGTCTTGGAGGTCTTCTCAAATCTAAGAGATCCCATGATTCCAGGAGTCCATTATCCCAATATTCCCATGTTCCCACGATCCTGGGTTTCCGTTATCCCAATAGTTTATGACTCAATGATTCCATTATCCCATAATTCCATGATCCCATAATTCCGTGATTCCAGGATTCTCAAAGGCTGAACTTGACTATCTTGGGGGTCTTTTCCAATCTTAGCGATCCCTTGATTCCACGACTCCATTATCCCAAAATTCCCATGATCCCATTACACCAATCCTTGATTCCAGAATTTTCAAAGGTTGGGCTGGATGGTCTCTGAGATCTTTTCCAACCTTAGTGATCCCAAGATTCCAGGGTTTCATTATCCTAATGTTCCTATGATTCCTTTATCCCAATAGTTTATCACTGAATGATTCCATTGTCCCAGCATTTCATGATCCCATAATTCCAGGATTGACAATCTTGAAGGTCTTCTCCAATCTCAGTGACCCCTCGATTCCATTCATTATCCCTTCATTCCATTTCATTATCCCAGTATTCCCATGATTCCATTATACCAATTCTGGATTCCAGAATTCTCAAAGGCTGGGCTTGATGGTCTTGGGGGTCTTTTGCAGCTTGAGTGATCCATTGATTCCATGATTTTGTTATCCCAGTGTTCCCATGATTCTGTTATCCCAGTATTTTATCACTCAATGATTCTGTTATTCCATAATTCCATTATCCCTTCACTCTGGGATCCTGTAATTCCATGATTCTAGGATTCTTAAGGGCTGAGCTTAACAATCTTGGAGGTCTTCTCCAACCTCAGTGATCCCATTATTGCAGAATTTCATTATTCCAAAATTCCCGTGTTCCCATGATTCCGTTACCCAATAGTCCACGACTCTGTGATTCCATTTTTCCATAATCCCATGATTTCATGACTCCAGGATCCCCTAATTCCATGATTCCAGGATTCCCAATGGTTGGGCTTGATGGTCTTGGAGATCTTTTCCAACCTTAGTGATCCCAGGATTCCAGGATTTCATTATCCCAATGTTCCTATGATTCCATTATCCCAATACTTTATCACTGAATGATTCCATTGTCCCATAATTTCATGATCCCATAATTCCAGGATTCCCAAAGGTTGGGCTCAATGGTCTTGGAAGTCTTTTCCAACCTTAATGATCCCGTGATTTCATTATCCCAGTTTTCCCAATATTCCCATAATCCCGTTATCCCAATAGGTTATGGTTCAGTGATTCCCTTATCCCATAATTTCGTGATCCCATAATTCCTTGATTCCAGGATTCTCAAAGGCTGAACTTGACCATCTTGGAGGTGTTTTCCAATCTTAGTGATCCCGTGATTCCAGGATTGCATTATTACAATATTCCCATGATCTTGTGATTCCATGATTCCGTTATCTCAGTAGTTTATAACTCAGTGATTCCCTTATCCCATAATTTAATGATCCCCTAATTCTAGAATTCCCAGGGATTGGGCTCGATGGTCTTGGAGACCTTTCCAACCTTAGTGATCCCATGATTCCAGGATTTCATTATCCTAAAGATCCCATTATTCCATTATCTCAATAGTTTATGACTCAAAGATTGCATTGTCCCAATAATCCATGAGCCTGATTCTGTTATCCTGTAATTCCATGATCCCATAATTTGTTAATTTCAGAATTCCCAAAGGTTGGGCTTGATGATGTAGAGATTTTTTCCAATCTTAGTGAACCCATACCTTTATTATCCCAATATTCCACGTTCCCATGATCCCACAATTCCAATATCCCATAATTTAATGATTTCATGACTCCATGACCCCATAACTCCACAATCCTATTTCCGTAACTCCCTGATCCCAGAATCCCATGATTCCATGGTCCCGTAACTCCATGACCTCATAATCCCATCATCCCACAATTCCATGATTTTCATTCCCCAATTCCATGGTCTAATAATTCCACGATTCTCAAATGTCAAATCTGATGGCCTTGGAGATCTTGCCCATCTTTAGTCATTCCAGAATTCCACGGCTCCAGAATCCCATAATTCCATGATCTTCAAAGCCTGAACTTGATGCTCTTGGAGATTTTCCTCAACCTCAGCCATTCCACAGTTCCACGATTCCATGATCACATAATTCCATGACCCCATAATCCCACGGACCCATAATTCCATGATCCCATGATTTTGATTCCACAATTCCACAGATCCATTGTGCCATAATTCCATGATTCTCAAACCTGGAATTTGATTGTCCTGGAGGCCTTATCCAGTGATTCCATAACTGCTATCCCATGATGCCGTAACTCCATGACCTCATCATTCCAAAATCCCGTGATCTTCAGAGCCCAGACTTGATGCTCTTGGAGATCTTTCCCAACGTCAGCCATTCCATAATTCCATGATTCCATGACCCCATAATTCCAAAATCCTAGGATTTTCAAAGGTCAAACTGGATGTTCTCAGAGCTCTTTCCCACCCTCAGTCATTCCATAATTCCACAATTCCATGATGCCATCATTCCAAAACCCAATGATCGTCAGAGCCCAAACTTGATGGTCTTGGAGGTCTTTTCCAACCCAGTCATTCCATGAGCCACGATTTTGATCCCACAATTCCATGACCCCATAACTGCAAAATCCCAGGATTTTCAGAGGTCGAACCGGATGTTCTCCGAGCTCTTTCCCAACCTCACCCATCCCACGATCCCACCATTCCACGGCTGGAGTTCCAGCTCTCCTTCCCCGCCCTTCCCCCACCTATCTGGGCCCCATCCCGACATTCCCAGCTCCCACAAATCCTCCCTCGGGCCTCACCTCTCCCTTTTCCCTCTGCCAGCGACCTCCAGGCTCCGTTGGAAAGCTTGGAATTGGCTTTCTGCTCCCTCGTTCCCACCGACCTCGCCTTCCTCTCCCAAAGAGTCTCTCTATGGCTCCCGAACTCTGGGATCCCATCATTCCATGTTGCCAGAACTTCATGATCCCATCATTCCATAATTCCATGATTTTCAAAGCTCGAGCTTGAGGATCTTGGAGATCTTTTTCCAACCCAGTCATTCCATGAACCCACGATTTTGATCCCACAATTCCATGGCTCCACAATCCCATAATTCCATGATTCTCAAAGCTTGAACTTGATGGTCTTGGACATCTTTCCCAACCTCAGTCATTCCATAATTCCACAATTCCATGACTCCATAATTCCAAAATCCAGTGATCTTCAGAGTCCAAACTTGATGGCCTTGGAGATCTTTTCCAACCCAGTCATTCCATGATCCCGTGATTTTGATCTCATAATTCCATGACCCCATAATTGCAAAATCCCAGGATTTTCAGAGGTTGAACCGGATGTTCTCAGAGCTCTTTCCCAACCTCACCCATCCCACAATTCCACCATTCCATGGCTGCAATCCCAGCTCTCCTTCCCCGCCCTTCCCCCACCTATCCGGCCCCATCCCGACATTCCCAGCTCCCTCGGGCCTCACCTCTCCCTTTTCCCTCTGCCAGCGACCTCCAGGCTCCGTTGGAAAGCTTGGAATTGGCCTTCTGCTCCCTCGTTCCCGCCGACCTCGCCTTCCTCTCCCAAAGCTTCCACGCTCCGGCCCTCAAGAGGTTGGATCTGAGCGGCCACGACTTCTCCCAAGGCCTCCTGGAGCCGCTGCGGCTGCTCCTGGAGGAAACCTCGGCCTCGCTGCTGCACCTGGATCTCATGGAATGCCGCATGGCCGACTCCCACCTGGACGCGCTGCTGCCGACGCTGCAGCGCTGCTCCCGCCTGCGCTTCCTGGGACTCTACGGCAACTCCCTGTCCACGGCCGCGCTCAAGGAGCTGCTCCAGAAAACCTTGGAGCTGCCCGATCTCCACCTGGTCGTCTATCCCTTCCCTGTGGATTGCTACAAGCCGGAGCCTCCGCGCCGAGTCCCGGGATCCCGGCGGATTTACGAGGAGCCCATGGATGCAGAGCGCTTGGCGGCGGCCACTGCCGAGATTTCCCAGCTGCTGGCGAATTCCGGGAGAACCGACCTCGTCTGGACTTACAATCCCTACGGCCACGGAGCCCTGGACTACTTCTCCTTGTGACTCGGGAAAAACTCGGAGCCTCCATCCCGGAAAAGCGCCGCCATCTCCTTCCTGAAATCCGGGCGTTTTCCGCCTCATCCCGGCGCTGTTCCGCCTCATTCCAGTGTTTTTTGCCCTTCCTTTTGGTGCTTTTCCACCTCGTATCAGTATTTTCCCAGCTCTTCCCGCTTTTTTCCTGTCCCATCACAATATTTTTCCCTGATTTTTTTTTTGGTTTTCTGCCATGATTTGAGTTTTTTCCACCCCATCCTGATATTTTTCCACTCATGTCAGTATTTTTCCGCCTCGTTCCAGTATTTTTCCGCCTCATCCCAGTATGTTTCTGCCTCATTTGATTTTTTTTCCATCCCATCCCTGTGTTTTCCCCTCAGGTTTGGCTTTGCATGGCCAAATTTCGGGAGGCTCCGGGGCTGGATTCTGTGGGAAGCTGCCGGAAGCTTCTCCTGTGTCTGGATGATCCCGTCACGGAATGGCGGTGACACCTCTGGAATAAGAAATAAGTCCGAAGAAACAAATCACGGATGAAACTATGAACCACAGATGGAATTCCGGAGCAGGAATCTGGGAAAGGAAGGACTCCGGAGATTATTCCAAGGTGCTGGAGAATGGAAATTCCCAAAATTCTGTGGTGCAGCCAATGAGAAGCTCGTCCTGGACCTGGGTCCTAGCAGGGGCCTGCGGATCCGTGGAAAAGGGAGCAGATTCTTGGTGGGATTTTTGACCCCCGTGGAGGAAAAAAACCTTTGCATCGGGATGTTCCCGAAGGATTGACCCCTTGGAAAAGTCCATGAGGAATTGTCTTCCGTGGGAATGATGCGCTGGAGAAATCCTGGAGAATTCTTACCTTGGGATGGATTCACATTGGAGAAATCTCGGAAAACTCCCCTGGGATGGATTGAGGGAAAGCTGGGAAAGAAGGAATTAGTAGGGGGGGGGAAAGTTGGATTTGGGGTCTTATTATCGTGCTCTGATTCCCTTGGAAATAAACTCATCGAATCCCTGATCCCGAGTCTGTCGTGCCCGGGTGGGATTTCCTGAGGGATGTCTCCCCATCCTTATCCCAATCCATGAATTCTCCATGATTTCCCTCATTTCCGCCTCAGTTGGGTGTTTTTCCACCCAATCCCAGTGTTCTTCCGTCTCATCCTGGGTTTTTTTTCACTTTATCCCGGTGGTTTTTCGCCTCATTTTGCTGTTGATCCCCTCATACCGGTGCTTTCTCACCTCATTTTGATGTTTTTCCACCTCATTTCAGTGTTTTTTGCCTTATCCCATTATTTTTCCACCTCGTTTTTCTGTTTTTCCCCTCATCCCAGTGCTTTTCCTTCTCATTTCAGTGTTTTTTACTTCATCCCACCCAGCATTTTTCCCCTCATCCTGATGTTTTTCCACATCATTTTGGTATTTTTTCCCCCTCACCCCATTATTTTCCACATTATTTTGCTATTTCCTTCTCATCCCAGTGGTTTTTGCCTTATCTCATTTTTTTTCCACCTCATTTTCGTATTTTACTCCTCATCCTGGTGCTTTTCCACCTCATTTTGGTTCTTTTCCCACCTGATTTTGGGTGGTTTTTGCCTTATCCTGGGAGTTTTGCCTTCATCCTCGTGCTTTTCCACCTCATTTTGCTGTTTTCTGCCTCATTTGGGTGTTCTTCCCCTCATCCCGGTGGTTTTTCATATTTCATTTTCATATTTCATTTTCCTTTTCATATTTTTTGCCTCACCCAAGTGTCTTCCCCCCTCATGCTGGTGGCTTTTCCACCTCACTTTGGTGTTTTTCCAGCTCACTTTGCTATTTTCCCCCCTCATCCTGGTATTTTTCCACCTCAATTTGGCATCTTGGGCCTTATTCCATTATTTCCCTGCCTCATTTTGGTATTTTTCCCCCTCATCCCAGTGTTTTTCTGCCTCATTTTGGTTGTTCCCGACCTCATTTGGTATTTTTTTCTCTTGTCCTGGTGTTTTTCCACCTCATTTTGTATTTTTTGCCCCCTCCCCTTGTCTCTCCACCAAATCCTGGTATTTTCTGTCCCATTTTGCTGTTTTCCCACCTCACTTCAGTGTTTTTCCTCTCATCCTGGTGCTTTTCCACCTCATTTTGGTGCTTTTTGCCCCATCCTGGTGGTTTTCCCCTCATCCCGGTGCTTTTCTGGCTCATCCCAGTGGTTTTTTGCCTCATTTTGCTATTTTTTGCCCTTTCCCGTTGTTTTTTCACCTTACTTTGCTATTTCCCCCCTCATTTTTGTGTTCTTCCACCTCATTTTGGTGTTTTCCAGCTCACTTTGGTGCTTTCCCACCTCATTTTGGTGCTTTTTCCCTCATCCCAGTGTTTTCCCCACATCAGTTTGCAATTTTTGGCTTTATCCCATTGTTTTTCTGCCTCATTTTGGTATTTTACCCCTCATCCTAGCGGTTTCCCCACCTCAGTTTGCAATTTTTTGCCTTATCCCATTTTTTTCCCCTCATCCCAGTGTTTTTCCCCTCATCCCGAGTTTTTCCTGCCTCACTTCGTTGTTTTCCCCCCTCACGTACCAACTTCCCCCCTCATCCCGCTATTTTCCCATCCCATCCCAGTGTTTTTCTGCCTCATTTTGACATTTTACCCTCATCCTCGTGATTTCCCACCTCAGTTTGTAATTTTTTGCCTTATCCCATTTTTTTCCCCCTCACCCCAGTGTTTCTCCCCTCATCCCGAGTTTTTCCTGCCTCACTTCGTTGTTTTCCCCGCCTCACTTCGTTGTTTTCCCCCCTCACTTACCAATTTCCCCCCTCATCCCGCTATTTTCCCATCCCATCCCAGTGTTTTTCTGCCTCATTTTGATATTTTACCCTCATCCTCGTGATTCCCCACCTCAGTTTGCAATTTTTTGCCTTATCCCATTTTTTTCCCCTCATCCCGAGTTTTTCCTGCCTCACTTCGTTGTTTTCCCCCCTCACTTACCAACTTCCCCCCTCATCCCGCTATTTTCCCATCCCATCCCAATGTTCTTCTACCTCATTTTGGGTGCTTCCTCCGTCATCCCGATATTTTTTCGCCTCCTTTGCCAACTTTTTCCCTCACCCCGGAGCTTTTCCCGCTGTCTGTGCTGCCCTCAGGGCCTGTGGGGGAAAATGGCGGGAAGCGGGTGAGGGAGGGGGGGAGATCTATAGGGGATCCATGAGGGCTCACCGCTCCTCAAGGCGCCTCTATGGGATTTTTATGGGGTCCGTGAGGCTCTGTAGTAGTCTGGACCTTATAAGGAAGCTCTGAGGGGATCTACAGCGGGGTCTGGAGGGGTTTTATGGGGATCTGGAGATCTATAGGGGCCCCTATAGCAGTGGGGACCCCCCCCCTCCCCGCCCGGCCCTTTTTCATCCACTGCCGTTTCCACCCGGAGCCTTTTCAGCGCCGCACCACCCGAGGTGCCCGCGCATTCCGGTCCCCCAGGTGGCCACTTCCGGGTCGCGCCGTTGTCGCTGTCGCGACAGGAGGTGGCCCGCTCGTGTCCGGGGTCGCCGGTCGCTGTCGCGATGAGGGTGGGGCCCGTGTTACGGCTCTGCGCCCGTCCGGAGCCCCGGTACCGGCAGGGGCAGCGGCCGGGGCCTGGAATGCGCGAGTATTTTTATTACCTGGATCACCACGGGCAGGTGAGGAGGGGAGGGATCTCTGGGGGATTCTGGAGGGTTCTGTGGGGAGGGATCCCGGGGAGATCCCGCCTGGATTCTGGGTAGATCGCAGAGAGATCCCCAGCAAAATCCCAGGGGAGAATCCGGGTGGATCTCCAGGAGAGAGATCCCACATCAATTCCAGCAGGATCCTGGACAGATCGCAGCTGAATCCCAGATGCATTCCAGGAGGATCCCAAAAAAACCCCTTTAAATGGACTCAGGCCAGATCCCAGACTGATCCTGGAAAGATCCTGAGGAGATCCCGCAGGGATCCATGGAATTGCTCCTGGACAGATCCCAAAAAAACCCTTTAAATGGCCTCAGGAGAGATCCCAGACTGATCCTGGAGAGATCCTGAGGAGATCCCACAGGGATCCATGGAATTGCTCCTGGACAGATCCCAAAAAACCCTTTAAATGGCCTCAGGACAAATCCCAAAAAGCCCCTGGCAAATCCTGGCTGGATCCCCCTAAAAAGACCCCAAACCGATTTAGGACAGATCTCAAAGTGATCCCAGAGGAAAATCCCGCGAATTTTCTGGGAAAACTCGAGCGGTTTGAGGCTTTTTCCCGCTTTTTCCACAGCTTTTCCTGGACGACACCAAAGTCAAGAACTTCATCACCTGCTTCAAAGGTACCGCCCTAATTAGGGACCCATCGTTAATTGGGATCTGATCCTTAATTAAGATGGGATTCTTAATCGGGATTTCAACCTTAATTGGGATTTAATCTTTAATTTGGGGGGGGCTGAGCCTTGGGAAGGGGTAGGAAAGGGTGGGAAAGGGGAAGCCCCTAATTTGCATGTTAATCCCTCATTAATCAACCTTCCCTGATTAATCAATCATTGCCTAATTAATTAATCCATTTTTAATGAAGGAATTAATTTTTGGGAAGCGTTTCCCATTTCCTCCTTTCCCTCATCCTATTCCCAAAGAGATTCCCTTAACCAACCCCCCTTAATTTCCCGGAATTCCCAGAAATTCTCCCAAACGAATTCCCTTTAATCAACCACTCCCTAATTCCTGGAATTCCCCAGAATTCGTCAATCCCTAATTAATTAAGAAACCCACTTTTAATCAAGAAATTAATCTGTGGGAAGTGTTTCCCCTTCCCAATTCCTCCTTTCCCTCATCCCTTTCCCAAATGGATTCCCCTTAACAATTCTCCTTAATTTCCCAGAATTCCCAGGAATCCTCCCAAAAAAATTCCCTTTAATCAATCACCCCTTAATTTCCAGAATTCCTGGGAATTCCTCAATCCCTAATTCATTAAGAAATGTGTTTTTAATAAAGAAATTAATTTTGGGAAGCGTTTCCCCTTCTCAACTCCTCTTTCCCCTCATCCCTTTCCCAAACGGATTCCATTAACGAACTCCCCTTAATTTCCTGGAATTCCTCAATCCCCAATTAATTAAGAAACCCATTTTTAATCAAGAAATTAATTTGTGGGAAGCGTTTCCCCTTCCCAATTCCTCCTTTCCTTCATCCCTTCCCCAAATGAATTCCCCTTAACAAATTCTTAATTTCCCGGAATTCCCAGGAATTTTCCCAAACAAATTCCCTTTAATCAACCACCCCTTAATTTCCAGAATTTCCAGGAATTCCTCATTCCCTAATTAATTAAGAAACGTGTTTTTAATCAAGAAATTAATTGTTGGGAAGCATTTCCCCTTCCCAGTTCCTCCTTTCCTCCATCCCTTTCCCAAATGGATTCCCTTAATGAACTCCCCATTAATTCCCAGAATTCCTCAATCCCTAATTAATTAAAAAACCCGTTTTTAATCAAGAAATTAATTTTTGAGAAGCATTTCCCCTTCCCAATTCCTCCTTTCCTTCATCCTATTCCCAAACAGGTTCCCTTAACCAACCACCCTTAATTTCCCAGAAGTCCCAAAAATCCTCCCAAAAGAATTCCCTTTAATCAACCACTCTCTAATTCCCAGGAATTCTTCAATCCCTAATTAAGAAACCCACTTTTAATCAAGAAATTAATTTGTGGGAAGCGTTTCCCCTTCCCAATTCCTCCTTTTTCGCATCCCTTTCCCAAATGGATTCCCTTAACAAACCCCCCTTAATTTCCTGGAATTCCCCAGAATTCCTCAATCCCTAATTAATTAAGAAACCTATTTTTAATCAATAAATTCATTTTTGGGAAGTGTTTCCCCTTCCCATTTCCTCCTTTCCCTCATTCCTTTCCCAAACAGAATCCCCTTAAACCCCACTTAATTCCCAGAATTCCCAGAAATCCTCCCAAACGAATTCCCTTTAATCAACCACCCCTTAATTTCTAGAATTCCCAGGAATTCCTCATTCCCTAATTAATTAAGAAACGTGTTTTTAGTCAAGAAATTAATTTGTGGGAAGCGTTTCCCCTTCCCAATTCCTCCTTTCCTTCATCCCTTTCTCAAATGGATTCCCCTAATGAACCCCCCCTTAATTTCCTGGAATTCCTGGGAATTCCTGAATCTCTAATTAATTAAAAAACCTGTTTTTAATCAAGAAATTAATTTTTGGGAAGCGTTTCCCCTTCCCAATTCCTCCTTTCCTCCATCCCTTTCCCAAATGGATTCCCTTAATGAACCCCCCTTAATTCCCAGAATTCCTCAATCCCCAATTAATTAAGAAACCCATTTTTAATCAAGAAATTAATCTGTGGGAAGCGTTTCCCCTTCCCAATTCCTCCTTTCCTTCATCCCTTTCCCAAACGGATTCTCCTTTCACCAACCGCCCCTTAATTCCCGGAATTCCACCACGAATTCTCCATCCCGACAGACGTGGGATTCCTCTCCTTCTTCTTCAAGCGCCTGGAGCGCAACCGGAGCGGCCGCTACCAGGCGGAATTCCCCTTCCTGTCCCGCTGCGGCCGCGAGCGGAATTTCCTGCGCTGCGCCGACCTTCCCGTGGTTTTCACCCAACTCCTGCCCGGATCCACCGGCGATCCCCTGCTGTCCTACTGTGGCGGCGGCCCCAGCCTGGCGGTGCCGTTCCAGCCGGGAATGCTGGCGGTATTCCCGGAAAACGGGCGGCTCTACCACCCGGCTCCGGAAAAAGCCGGCGGTGTTGGATTGGTGCGTTCGGCGCTGGCCGCCGAGTGGAGCTCGGGATTCCAGTTTGGAGAAGGCCCGGAAAAGCCCCCGACGCATTTTTGGTGGGATGGGAGGAGGTATGAGCTCTCCGGGGAATTGTTGGGAATTCTGAGGGCGGAGAAGTCGGGATTATCGGCGGAAGAGCGCGGCAAAACCTAACAGGGAATTCCGGCTCGTCCCGTGTGGAATTCCCGTTTATTCCGCCAGGAATGGGAGGTTCTCACCCCATTCCCATCGTTCCAATGGAATCAGAGCGTCCCGAAATTCCGGGCAGCCAAACCCTGCATTTTTCCCTGCGAAATTCCCCCCCAAAAAAGAGTAGAAGTTGCGAAATTCCTGCAAAAAAAAAAGAGTGGAAATTGCAAAATTCCCCCCAAAAAAAAGAGTGGAAATTGCGAAATTCTCACAAAAAAAGAGTGGAAGTTGTTGAAATTCCCGCAAAAAAAAGAGTGGAAGTGCCGATTCCTCGTTGCAGTGTCGGGATTTGGGTTGAAGGATCTGGGGATTTGGGAGGGACTGGGATGGAGTTTATTCATTCGTAATTCATTAAAAATGAAATAATAATTAAGATCCCATGGGAATTCAGGGAATTACGGAGGTTTCTGGTGGCGCCGGATTGCTCCGGATGCAGCAATAAAAGTTCTGGGAAAAGAGTGGGATGAGGGGGAAAAACCACTGGGATTGGGGTGGAAAAACACAAAAATGGGGTGGAAAAACACAAAAATGGGGTGGAAAAAATTCCGGGATGAGGGGAAAAATATCGGGATGGGGTGAAAAAGACTTAAATAAGACAGAAAACATTGGGATGAGGTGGAAAAATCTCAAAATGAGGCAAAAAAACACCAAAATGAGGTGGAAAAACAGTGCAATGAGGCAGAAAACACCAAAATGAGGTGGAAAATATTGGGATGAGGGGAAAAATATCGGGATGGGGTGGAAAAATACTGGGATGAGGCATGAAAATACCAGGATGAGGTGGAAAAATACAAAAATGAGAGGGAAACCATCAGGGTGAGGTGGAAAAATCTCAAAATGAGGCAGAAAAACATTGGGATGAGGAGGAAAATACTGGGATGAGGAGAAAAACACTGGGATGAGGCGGAAAAATTATGGGATGAGGCATAAAAATATCAGAATGGGGTGGAAAAATACAGAAATAAGACAGAAAACATCGGGA
>WEKY01037918.1:178436-189298 GCA_013390045.1 Picathartes gymnocephalus | reverse complement strand
CTAAAGAAGATTTTGTAAGAGTTTGCTTTGGATTGCAAGTATAGCAACTCTCAAAATCAAATGAACTCCAGGCAGGTTTTATTTGACGACAATGTTCTAAAAAAAAAATCTTTTTCAACAAGTATTCCAATGAGGGGTTATTTTGGCTTCTGAAGCATTCATTTTAGTTACAATAATTCGGTGTCCATTGAAGGAATTAACACAAGCAAAGCTTTTGAATTAAGTGAAGCTAGCCAAGCTGGGGGACTCAGGCTTGAAATGGGAGCAAATATGACATTTCAGCAGCACTGGTGTTTTCAATCCATCAGTTACTGTTGTAATTTACATGGATGCTGCCTTCTGAGAGCTACTTTTCAGGTAACTGAAAATCAGAAAGCACTTTTGCTAATTTGCACTGCAAAAGGGTTTTCCACTGTGATGCTCTCAGTATGACCCGCATGCACTCAGTGGAGATCATCCTGTAGAAAAAGGCAACACACTGGAAAACCTTCTGAGTTTCTTCATGTATTTGCTCTGGCCTGGCTGGAAAAGCTAATTTGTGATAATTAGGATGTAAATTTCCAAGCACTGCAGCCTAGCTGCCCTAGTTCCCACTAAGGCCACTTTGTCTTGCTGGGAGAAAGTAATCTTGCTTTGAAAGTACTGTAAGCTATTTGTCCTTTAACACTGAAGTGTCCCCAGCAAGAATACTGTGTATTAGTGAAAAGTAAATTCACACCCAATGTGAGTTTCTATTAACTTCCTTCTGTTAAAATGCCATAAATAGGGCAGGTGGCTGGAGCAGACTGGCAAGGTAATAGATGCCCAGAAACAAACAAAAAAAAAATTATATCACAAAAGTAACAAAAGTCACCAGGAAAATGTATTAAGATGAACTATATCCACAAATGGTGTTACTGAGCTCATTTCACCTTGAAGGCATCCCAAGGAAGGAAAACTGAATTACTGCAATGACCTTAAGTAGCTGAGTAAAGAGTTTGATGTTCCTGGTAACTAACTACTCACCTGAGGAACCAAGAGAGCTGAGCATGGCAAGGTGTGCCCTCACTGCCCCAATGCTGGCACAGCACCTGGGAGAAGTTGTCCTCTGATGGTTGTTTACCAGACTGACTGAAATGAGCAAATTCAATTCTTATCAGAAAAGTGTCTGCCTTGCAAAACTCAGAAGCATGAGATTCCCCTGCTAATCATTTTGGTGCAAGAGAAGCGGAACAAAAACTTCTTTATCCTTCTGCTCCAACAAATAGTACCTCCACATGAAAATCCAGAGACTGCACTGGGAACTATGTCTTTACCCATTCCAGAATTGTCCTACATGGATTATTTGATCCTGCAGGGCTGCCAGGCCAGAATTGAACCCAAACACGTTAGGCTGTTTGCAGTTCTTTGATTATATTTATCAATATTCTTCGTTGTCAAGTGTAGGACGTTATTTTAAATCAATAAAACTGTGCTGTTAACTACAAAAGCACATGGAAACTGTGTGAAATCTTCCATTGTTCCCTGCTACAGAGCCAGGGTCTTCTTTAAAACGATAACTTTAAGTTTAGAAATTCCAGTTGTAGGAACATTAATTTAACAGTGCTGTGAGGCAAAGATAGATTCAGCTTGTTTGAATTCCTAGGCAAGGTGTGAAATCAAACTGGGGGGAGTCTCCAGATAAACCAAGAACAATGCCCTGACTGTATTTCAGTCCAAAGCTGCACGGATCATAGTTGTATAAACTCATTTTATGCACAGTCTCTTTGGTTAATTTACTTAGTGTCTTCTGTTTCTAAACATCATATGTGAATTCCAAACCCTGCAAATCTGAGGTATCTGAATTTACTGTCTTCTTATGTTGTGAAAGTGGATCACCACACCACTTCATATCTGAGTATTTGTCAAATTCACATGTGCTAACAGCAGACACTCTCCCTTCTTAAATGCTATTCTGCCTCATTATGCAAGTTTTATGTCATCCCTATATACTGTGAAAATGTGCTTTTCCACAAAAAGTGATATTTTACTATCTTTGACAGTTAAATAAAAATGTTTCTAAAATACTACAGAACATTGTGAGACAGTCTGAGATATGCATGAAATGTCCCTCCAGGAAAGTGAGTTTATTCAAGGAGACTGGCATACATTTCCTCTCTGGTTTATATTTCAGAAGTTACTGTAATCTCAGACTGACTACATCTTTGAGAAATCCTGAAAGACAGATGAGGTTCCACAAGACTGGTAAAGATAAAAACCATCTTAAGAAAAAGGAATAACCTTGGAATTGTCAACATTTTGGCACGTTTAATTGTTTATTCCATTATTTTTTTCTTGATATAAATTAAATAAGTAACCAGAAGAGAGCAATAAAAAATAGCAAGGGCCAATGATGACTCAAAGGAAAATTGTATGAAATTAAACAAAGTTCTTTCTATAACAAAGTAACAGGTCTTGGGGGAAAGAATGAGCAATTAAAGCCATACATGCTAGCTCTGCAATCTGTGATGATTGTTCCCACTCTTATTATTGTGAATTTAATTATTCCTACCTAAAAGAAGTAGCTCTCATTTTTATTTGTTGAGTTGTGTATACTTTTCACACTGATCTCTTGAACTGTCATGGTGATTCTCAATTTACATCCTACCCTTTCACAGGCAGTTAAGGGATCCTCTGCAGCTGATGGCTGGATGCTATTTAATAATCCTCTCTACTGTGTTATCCAAAATATTAATGGAAGTTTTGACTAATGCTAGACCTGAGGTAGAATCCTCAATCCCATGTGCAGAATCCTTCCATTTTGATGATGAATCAAGGCTAGCAAACCCAGCTGCATTTTCCCAACATGATGCAGGAGTACTCAGAAAAAGAGCTGCATGTTTTATCACAAATGGAACAAATGGAATAATATCAATCCAGAATGAAAACTGAAAACATTGCACTGGGATGCATAAGGCAAAATGTAGTAGTGAAGATATGATGTAGTGACATTTTGGAATATGACACTTGTGAAAGCTGCATGCACATATTTGAGATAATTCAGGAGATATTAGAGGTATTGGCCTTGGAGATAAGGCAGAAAGAACTGAGCTTATTCCTCTGAAAGAAAACTCTGGAGACACAGACGAAAACATAAATGTAAAGTGGTAGTGAGTATGGAAATAGAATATTCTCTACTCACCACAGACAGGGTAAAATGTAATGGTCTAAAACTACAAAAAGTGATTTAAATTAGGAGTTAGAAAGACTTTTCCATAGGTAAAGAAATGAAAGAGAGAATACATCACTAAACTTGCATGTTCCCAACATGACATTAACGGTAATGTAAAAATGCCAACCAAACCATGTTTCCATAATCCACCATTTAAACTGTCATGCACATGGCATCCAAGGCCTGAGACTGGATGTTTAGCTAGATTTTGATTATAAATTACGAACCAGAGACTCGTTACCTTACATAACACATCTAAGTTATAGAATAATAGAAAGGTTTATGTTGGAAGGGTCTTTCAAAGATATCTAGCCCAACCCCCCTGCCAGGGACAGGGGTATCTTCTGTTTCATCAGGCTGCTCAAAGCCCCCTCCAGCCTGACCTTGCACAGTTCCAGGGATGTTCCAGCTGACAAGGTTTAAGAACTGTAGAGACAGGAAAAACACAGCAACCCTACAGATGATTAAGGAACCATCCAAATCTATTATTTAGAGCCTTACACAGTTTTTTTTGACAGGTGACTGTAAAATATGGGTTTGAAATCATTATTTTAACCTGCTATTGTGAGAAGCCAAAAGTTCAGGGCTGTAAACTTTCTCTAAAGAAATCAATGGTAATGTAGAGTCTACATACACAAGATATTTATGCAGTCCCCATAATCATAGTATTAGTACTCTTCCCAATATTTAATGTACTTCTCTTCACAATAATGCTGTAAGGTCAGTGGATCTGTGAAACCACATAATCAAAACCACAAGATTTGTGAACCCAAAAAGAAAATGTTGAGTAGACTAATCATGAAGAGTAATCCAGTGGTATCTCCTTGGAGGAAATCACACTTCTAGCTCCCGCTTTTAACATTTCAGATCTGCCCAAATGACTGAATCCAATATATTGGGCGGAATGTACATGCACAGATCAGTGGAGCGTGTGCCATCAGTTCAGCACAGAGAAGGACAGGTGCTCTTAGACACTTACCAAGCTGTTAAAATGCACGTTAATTACTTTCACCTGAGTATTGGTCGTCTGACAAGATGTTCTTTTCCTGCTGACTGAAACAATAGCAATTGCCTGTAAGAACATGATGTTCTGGAGAGATTAGCAGGTTTGTTGTTTGCCTATTTTATCCAATGAGTGATTACATTTAAAGTAGATAAATAAGCCTGGAAATGCTACTTACTTAGGCATGCACCTACCCAGCTAAACTTACAATTCAAATACCCCAATTATTTCATGAATCTGAGCACCAAAATGACTTAACAGAAGCTACAGGATGAGCAGACATATCTCAGACCTAGGTTCTCTTCTTAGTTGCATGACTTTTTCTTTCTTTTTATGGTCTGATTTTTCCAAGAAGGATTTTAAATTTAAGAGAATAGAAATTCTTCTGATTTTTCTGCCATACAGGGCAGGAAAAAAAACCCCATGTGATGACCATCTCAGCAAGGCTTGAGTGTGTTTTTTCATCTTCCTGATCCTTGTCTGTTACAGAAATACACCACTAGTAGCTCACAATCAATCGATTTTTCAAGGTGTTTGTCAAACAGCAATGTTACTTTTCTTTGTATGTTATCAAATGAGGATCCAACCCTGAAGCACTTCCAAAATACAAATAATACTTATATGTTAAATTGTAACATGAAATAATAGGGTTTACTTTTCTGAGTGTACCCACAGCTGTTTCATGAGTGTGAACCACTCATATTAGGAAGGCTTTAAAATCAGATCCATGCTCACAGATTACTTGTAAACCTATACTCAAAGAACCACGAGAGAAAATATTTTGTGTTTCATTTTTATTTTGCAGAGGATTTTTTTCTTAAAAACCTGTAAGAAAGGTGAGTTCCAGCTTCTCCAAAAGAACAGAGGCAGCTAAATCGCTTATTCTGGGCTTGAAAACATTTTGTATGACCATTGAGAAGTCCTTTAGATAGTCCAACACTGATTTCAGCACAACATCTTTTCACAATGCCAATATCAGGATACTTCGGAGAGGAAAAGCAAAGCCTCCAGTTAATCCAATTCCGCAAATACAAACAGCTTCCTGAATTAGGTATTAAAGACAGTATATTCCTGGGCATGAATTCTGGAGCGTACAGCACTAAGTAGGGAAGGAAATGGGACAACAACTGGCAGGAGGAAAGTCTGCTACTGGCCCAAAAGTATATTTTTGTGGAAATTCAACCCCAACTTTCACCACTTCTTGAGAAGCAAGGAGGTATCCTAGAAAATATCGGTGCTAGAATGAAATTCCAGATGTTAAACTGAAAGTATGCACAATAACTTAAATTTGATGAGCATGGACCTAGATGTTGAAATTTTAACAGAATTATGCAGATTTGGTGCCCCCTGCTGTCTTTTACTACCAGAGCGAGCCATGAAAAATATGAGTAAATGATTAAATACCCTGAACTGCACAAAACACCACAAAGGGCAAATTAAGGATGCTGGTCAAAAAGGCACATTTAAACTAGAGTGTGAGTTCACAGACTGCTTTGGTGAAGTGCCCAGGAGCTGAGAACAGCAGAGCTGTATGTTGGGGATGATCACAAAGAGGAAAAACATTGAGTGCACCATGACCAACATGAACCACACAGAGAGTTGGGCTTCAGCCTTGGCACATCTCCATTGCTTCAAAACAGGACCACAGAAAAGTCTCTTGTGGGGATAAAACCACATGAAATCCTTGTGGTCTCTCTTTTCTTGCTCAACACTGGCTCTGCTATATTCCTGCCTCTTAGCCCCAAACAGGAGAGTTTAAACAGACTCTAAATACTTTCATATGATGGGAGCATCTACTAGTCTCAAAAAATATGAGTACCAGTGGTGGCCCCAGGTACACACTGGGTGCATTTACACAAGTTTGTGTTATGAACTAAAGTGGAAGACACTCTCCAGGAGCACACCCAGTACAGGAGGCTCCTGCATGGTACAAGCCCAGCAGTACAACTCAAATTACAACCCCTCCAATGCACTCAGCACAGCTGCTGAGGTGGCAGCACAACCTGCTCCTCTCTGCAGAGCAAACCTTCTTGGGCCACACTGCACACTAAAGGGACTTCAAATGAGACTCACCTGCTGAATCTCACTGCCTCAGAGGATAGTTGTTCCACCCTCTCTAACCCCCTGGCTGCTTGTTGCCACTGCATCCATTTCATTAGCCCCAGCAACTTTCTGGTTTCTTGCTTAACCTCCTGGCTTTAAAAAGTAATCTCTCCCTTTTTTTTCCAGGACTGGTTTTCAGTTGGATCAGTTTATTGTATATGGTCATGTGGGTGCCAGGTCTGATGTAAGAGGGGGAGGAATGTCCCTTTGGCAGCAGTACAGTCCGAGATTGGCTTCAGCTAATCATGAAACTTCTGTCCTTAATCAAATAAAGCCATGAGGTGCCAATGGTTACAATGGCTTGTCCAAACTAACAGAGCACATTTCCAGCACAGCTGGGTTGAAATCCTGCTATAATCAATTGCTGAGGTATTATATCACTGACTTTTGAAAATTTCTCTGTTGGTCTCTTGCCCGTTCTTTGCATTCCTACAGGAATACTACACAATGTAGGTGATGATGAAGCAAAGCACAGTGCTCCATCTGAGCTGCTGCAAAGCAGCAGACAGAACTTTTCCAGGAAAAATATCTATTTAAGTGATTTCCTACTGCAAATCAACAGGCTAACAAGTGATAACTTGGTCTGCTTAAGCTCAAAGACATTTCTTTAAAGGGTCCTTCATTCAGTAGTCACAGGCAACCAACCAGTCAGTTACTTTCTCCCTTGGCAAACTGTGCTTGAAGATGGGGGAAAAAAACCAAAACAAAAAAAACCCCAAAAAACTCCACAGAGAAGGGACAGCCCTGTATTGCCATAACAGGGGTGTTCAGTGATTTGAGACTGATATTCCTGAAATCATGGGTGCTGAAACAGCATTCTGCTGTACTTCAAGCAGATGTGCAGCAGAGGATGCTTCATCATTTCATATTCTCCTCAGGTTAGAAGGCTTTTAGGACTGACATTGAATCTGTGAGTCACTGACTGCTCTGGAAAGGCTTGCTGGTGAATAAGATGAAATTTCTGTCATTTGTAGAGTCTGAGAAGGTTTTTCAACTTCAAGAGAAAAAAATTTATTCAGTTTCTCTGACACTTATATATACACAGAAGTTTTAAATGTCCATTTTCAACTCCTGAACTCCTGTGACTTAGTGAGATGGTATGATCTGTATTACATCTGGTGTAGCAGTATTTAAACAAACATCCTTAATAAAATCTTGCTCACTCCCACCATCTAGAAATCCTTTTTTGTACTTCACACATTTTATTTTCATATGTCAGAACTCAAAACACCAGAAGACAGAAGTTTGGTCTGGTAACTATTAAATTAGTTGCACCCTGATACAAAATCAACTTGCTTGCTACATCCTTTTTACTTGTTGTTTTACTCAGTGAAGGGGCTGCAGGAGCTGTCTAAGAACTCAGTTCTATCTCCTCTAAATGTTGTATAAGTCAGTGGTCTGTCCTCTATTCACCTCTTTTCAGGGTGAGACACAGCCACACACAGCCATGTCAGGGGTTGTGCAAGAAGAAGATTATGAGGGAGGATCCACTTGTTTTGATCGCCTGACAGAGCACTGTGGTTCACCCTGCTACCAGGCTGTGGGGCTGCTGCTGCAGCCACCTTCTTGCTCCTTTTCCACTCCTAAGCTCTCTTCTTTCTCCCCTTTTCTTGTTTTTCTCCCTGAAATTAATAAATTAGTGTGCATGTCTAGCAGCCACCACTTGCAAAGAGCCACACCTCGATGATCTTGAGAGCTAGGAGCCAAATTTTAACTATTGAAATGAACTTGAGTGCTGGAAGAACTGCTTTGACACAAGGAGGGAGGTGTGCAGAGGGATGAGCATGGAGGTTTAAGTCAGGTCTTATTATCACAAGACCTCAGGGCACTAGCTAATCAGCAGGGGTGCAGCTTTATTGGGAGAAGTGTCTTTTATGATATTCATGTCTGTATCTGAAACATTCCATTTCAGTGAGACACCAGAGACACTCATGAGCCTCTGGAGTGCTGCATCACAGCAATTAATAACAATTACTAGGAGACTCTCTTCCAGGGCATGCCAAGCCCCAGTGTTTGGGAGGGGATAAAGCACATCACTGCTCATGTCTTTCAAGTATGCTCTTCTCAACACAGAAATTAAGGTAAATACCAACATACATGGCAGACTTGTTCTCCTCTCAGCATACTCTTTTTCTTGTAATCCAAGTATTGGGACACATTTCTTCCACATAGTACATATCTGGACTTTCTTCTACCTCAAAATGCAGATCTGCACACTGTAAGTTGTAGCTTTCTCCTCACAGGATAAGAAATCATTTTTAGAATAAAGAATCCAGAACAGGGAAGCAAAAAACTCCAAACTCAGTTCACAGAGTAAACAAAAGACTTTGCACTTACTCCACTTGTTGGACATCCTGTCTAGAATAGGATGGCAAATTGCCTGAGGCTTTGTTTATGCTGGCTAGCAAAACATGCTATAAACAAAGCAGAAGACAAACTGGTTTCTAACATGATTTGTCCAGTTTTGAGGAATAAAATCAAACTTTTTAAGGCTAAAACCCAACTCAACCAACCAACCAAACCAGTGGAAGGATCGAAATGAGCTACATATAATTTAAAAAACCAAACCAAGAGTAGGCATCAATGACCCAGAACCAGAATTCAAGTCATTTGAGTATAAATAAACTGTGAAGGGACACCAAGCAAAATCAAATTTCTGCGTATCTGTATCTCAGGGTTAGGTTAAAGAGCAAAAGATCTGATGACCATCTCCTTCTGGAGACTAAAACAGGATTGAGCCAAGTGTATACATGTTAGCATATCAGTAAGCACTAGCATATATTCTTATGTTAGAACAACATTTTATTACATACATTTGGTCTTATCAGAAGCTGGAAGACAAAACACTCTTCATCCTGCAGTTAACAACAGGTGACAATCTGTTGGCAATAGAGTAAACAGTGCTCTTTATCAAGCATTTTTTCATCTTCTTTGGGCACAGTCTTTTGTCTCCATCTCTTTGTGTCCTTGTAAAGACTGCAGCAGCAGGATGTGAAACCAGGACAACCAAGTAGTAACATAAAAAACCGCTGTTTTTTTCATAATAAACAAGTTTAGCTTCAACATGTGCAGTTGTTTTAAGGTATTGTTATCCTGAATTCAGCATTTAAGGATTTTGACAATACAGTATTTCATGTGATCCTATTAAACATGAAACAGTGATGATCGTAAAAAAAAAAATAGTGTGAAATAGATAATATTGATGTTCTTGCAAAGTGATGCTGTAGCACAGCCTTTCAGCTTGTGTGTGTGTGTGTGTGTGTGTGTGTTTTCAGCCTGATACAGCTGGACTTGCCAGAATGTCTTATTTCTTCCTTTCTGGTTGCAGTTTCCCTGCATGAAATCTGGGTAGGGTAGAGATGAATAAGGGTGGGAATAGAGATGTCACCCCAGTTCTGGATGAAGACAAGGCACACGCTTGGGGAGCTACAGAGCACTGCTGAGACACACAGTATAACCACAGCTAATGCAACCAAGACAGGGCCTTAGGCAGCAACTGACTTTGCAGCTCTCTCCAATCTCCAGGCTTATAAGTGGATGCCTTCTGACACTGCTCCTTTTGCTGTCTAACTCTTCTTATGCGTAAGAAAAAGCTTCAGAGGTTCCCTGAGGCATTCCCAAACAATAGGTATAGTAATATATTTATAATGGACACCTGCTGCTCGGTCCACTGCAACTAGATATTCTGAATTTTGATGGCATTCCTCTATTTTAAACATGCCACCAAGAGTAAATATTTAATGGTCAGTGATCCCTAAACAATAGGGTTTAATTTCTCATTTACCAGGTATATGGGAGTAAATCCATACTCAGTGCTCTGTAATAAAACACATCTCATAAAGTAATATTATGCTTTGGAATATAAATATGAGGCATTATACACAGCATATAATTTAATTATACTTGACTCTGGCATAAATGGTTGGAGGTGAATGCCACCTAGATTAATACTAATTACACCTTGCACCTTCATGAACAGCCTGACTGAAGCACTTATCAGCCATGCACACAAGCAATTTGTTCAAAGCCACACAATGAGTCAGGGGCAAACAAAGGAGAGGAAACAAGGTTCCTTTATCTCCCAGACTTCTTCTGAGCCAGCTTCTCACCAGCAAGAATTAAAAGCCATTTCATACTTCAGAGTTACTTTTTTCCAGTGTTTCACCAGAGTTATAACCTCAGCCTCAGAATGTATTAAAAAGCTTTGTACAAGTAAACACATAAATATACATGTGTGTGTGTGTGTGTTTTAAATACAGCAAAACATAAACTTAACAGAATAAAGACTCACAACTCCTCAAATAGCTTATTTGTACAATCTGTACCCACTACCAAGGAAAAAAGTGCTCCTCTAAAAGCACACATTTACTGTGCAAACCTCAGTATTTTGTGCAGCCTTTAGGTTCACTGCAATCCTACTGTACTTCATTTTTATGCTTCTTTAAATAACCACTGGGTGTCACAGTTACCAACAGAAAACGCTTAGGGGACTTTTCAGGTTCATTTCAAAAGGGATTAATATAATCAGAGATAATACCAATTCCTATACCTGTAACATTAATACCC
>WEKY01037918.1:164242-178369 GCA_013390045.1 Picathartes gymnocephalus | reverse complement strand
AAAAAAAAAGAAAAAAAGAAAAAAGAAAAAAAAAAGTCAGAGGTAATATAAACTGTGTTCTTTTAGAAAATGTAGCCAAATGGAGATTTATCTTTCAAATTTAGCCTACAGGTAAGATTTTATCATACTGCACATTTGTGAAGTTCACTACTGGAGTGGAATGAGGCAATTCTAGACTTCATGGGCTTGAGAAAAAATTTCTACGGGCTTTCTCTTTCAAAAATCAGGTGAGAAACATCAATGAGAAACAATTATTTCCTCTCCACTTCATAAGAATCCCATTCACTCTAAATATTTTGGCAGTATAAATAGCACTATAACCTTATGCTTCAGGTCCCAGCTCTCAGAATCACAAAACCAGCAGAAGAACATCAGCTTCCTGAATTTAAAAGTATGTTTATGGTCTTCGTCACAGAAAAAGAAATGTGACCCCAGTGACTATTCAGGTTTGCAAACAACAGCTTTAAATCATGTGAACTGCTCCACGTCTTTGTTCAGTTGCCAGCCCCAAAGGGACAAAGCAGTGTTCACCCCACAAAGTTCCCAGGAGATGAGGATTTCACCCACCCATGTGTGTGCCTCACACCTGGAGTACTGGAGAGTTGCTCCAGGCATCCAAAGTGTAGGCAGCACCAGGTAAACCATTTGTAATTATAGAGGCTGTAGCACCAAATACATGATTTAAATGACGCATGAGGAAAGGCTGGCATGGCTGGGACACTTCGGAGAAGACAGAGTGTACAGCCAAAGGATTGCTGCTCCTAAGTGCCTAGGAGTAAGATGTGAAGGTATTGAATGGATATCTCCTGTATCCTGGAGTATGACTTTTGAGGGCTGAATTAAGGATGTGGGTCAGTTACCAGCTGCCACATTTCTCATTCCCTGCTTTTTCTTACCCATCTCTGAGTTCAGAAATGGAGACAAGTAAAAATGGAAGCAGAGAACTATCCTAATCCCTGAAAATCAGGCTCCATAGAAGCACCTATGGTTCCTGGCCCCAGTTCAGGTGGCGGGTGAGAGATGCAGGCTGAGACATGGGCAGGTGAGACAGAAATGCCAAACAGGCACTGTCATGAGAGATGTGCAACACATGGCAGGCACCAGCCTCTCTCTCTCATGACTATATTTAGGGTCTCAGATTGCCTTATGCAAACCACCCGCCCTGCCCAGCATTTTCTAACTCCTCCATTTCAGCCACTTGCTGCCTGATCAGCTAAAATGACTGTCTCAGCCAGCAATGTGAAATTTTTTCTTCTTTTTTTTTCCTTTAACCTATATTCATCCACATCCAGATGCACAGAAAAGGCACATGCAGGAGAATGCAAGCATTATCTAACATATAAAAGATGGATGCAGAGAGGAAGAGAATTAAGTTGTTCTTCATGCCCAGCATGGCACGATAAGAAGTAATGGGTGTGAACTGCAGGTGGGAGTTTTAGATTAGACATTAAAATGGCTTCTTTTAACAGTAGGCATAATAAGGACTCAAATAGATTGCTTGAGGAGGCTGCAAAGAATTCCAAGAACAGGTTAGACAAACATTTATCAGGAATCATATTGGTATACGTTTGCAGACTGGGGCAAGGAATGTATTGCTCAAAGTCCATTCCAGTTCTGTTTTCCTGTGATTTTTTGATCCAAAGGTGCCTAATGACCTATTTTTTTGCTAGGGATTGGTCTTAAACAAATCTCACAATCTTAAAAACCTGCCAGCAAAATAATAAGAAGGACTTCTAAAAAAATAAACATTATTCCAATTCCTTCTCTTAGTCAAAAAGCCCTCCCACTCTGCAACACATTAAACTACAAAGCTGAATACAGTCAGTAAAATACTGAAAGCATTAGCAGCACTGCTAATACTGTGGCAATAATACAGCAAGTGATCTGAAATCCACACGTCTTTTGACCAACTTCTTGCCACTTGTATCTTTTTGTCCTTCCTGGCACCTCAACACAATACATAATTTTCTAAATTACTTGAGCTTTTATGCACACTTTCATTAACATAGCAGGTGCAGTTATTTAGACCATTAATGTCCTAGCAGTAGTGGAAGCTGGGAGTGACCCCACTGCAAATTAACAGTTCAGACACAAGAGGTGAATGGTGCTTTAAAATACAGTTGGAAATGTTCCACTGTACCCAAACAGGACTTGGTCTAAGGTCCTTGTCTGAAAGCTGCCCTCTTAACACAAGTCACTTGAGTTGGAGGAGAAAAGCATTACAGATTAATTCTGGTTTGTGGAGAAAAGAGGCTCTTTTCTTCCAGCTGAAGTTAAAAGCTGCCAGCAAACACCAGTGACCTATTTGGAAATTTTGGACTGACTCCTCATGTGATTTGACCATGGACTTTTTCGCCACTTGCTATTGTATTATTTCTATGAAGTCAGTCACCAAAAGTTTCTCTGGGTCAAATTCATTCTTTCTGCCCTTTTCCTTCACACTACTGTGCCACTATTTGTCTTTCCCTTCCCATTCCCACCACTTCTGTGCAGTAACTTCCCTTCCAATAGTTTGAAAGACTGATGCCAACGTTAAGAATAAACCTACAAGGGAATCCCCCCTATTCAAAGTATTCTGTCTATTTTATCTTTCCATTTTGTCTCCTCTTTCTAAACTGTAAGCTTGCTGGGGCATGGACAGACATAAATTCAAACTAAATTTCTACAAAAGTAGGGCTGACTTTGCCTGGGCCTGTCAGGATTACTGGTACGTGGATGTTAAAGACATTGCATTTCTGTACTGCAAATAATGCAGTGTAATGCAATGTCAGATTGTGGCTACTACCACATGCCTCAGGAAACAGAGAAAATAACTTCCAGGAATTCTTAAAGAAATATTACAAAAAAATATAAAAAAAAGGAGATGCAAAAAAGGGACAGTGTGATAAATTGTACTGAGAATGTGCTGCTCACATGTCAAACCACGCTGACAACTACTGAACACTGAACTGGCCACAGAGTGGGGTCCCACAGCATGTGTTTGGTAATTGCATCACCTGTGCTACATATTCTGAATAACTTTGGTTGAACTACCTGACTTATTACTCAAGTAACCCTGTAGTTAAATGCAGGATACAGCTGCACAGCTCAGCGCAGCACTCCTACCAAGTAACTCCAAAACAAGATGCTGTAGAGGTGTGTCACCAGGGCTCTCCACCCCAGATAATGAGCACGGCAGCCAGCTGGGAAGCCAGGCTGAGGTGGGAGACCTGCATCTTCCACAGCCCCAGCCCATAGCCTAGGGTCCCTCTGGGAAGGGCAATGAGGAACAGCGAGGAACAATCATTAGACCCATCTTGCTTCAAAGACTTCAAGAAACAGCCTTTTGATGTCTATGTAGCACATATGGATGTAAAGATAAGATCTGCTTCTCTTTTAACTGAGGGACCTCTTCAAGTCAGATTCCAGTCCTTCTTGTTCATAGCCACCCAAATTGCTCTTCTGCAGAGCTAAAATTATGGCAATGTGATCAGAAGTCACAGCAAATTGAGTGTTAAGTTGTTGTTGATTAATTACATCATTCAACACATTCTAATTTGTTTCAGTGGGCCCTATGTGGCCCCACGCAAGTCAGAAGCACAACAAATGTGCACTGAAGCCAGTAGAGCTGACATACAGGTGTAAGCCAGTCTTAAAACAGTGTAAACTTCATTTAGGTAAACAAACAAGAGGCCCAATATGTCATCTACCTGAATTTATTAAAATAGCAACCTATACCAAATATTACTTGGGTTAATCATCATGAACCATAACGAGTGAACCTCACTCTGATATTCCTTGTTCTTCCTCACATAGAACTTCTGCGGCATAAAGAGAGCAGGATTAGGCCAAACAATTCCATGAGCTCATTAGCTTCACACCACAAACACAAATCAGACACGTGTAAGAATAAAGAGCCAGTTTGGCGAGATACCACAATGCCAAGTCAGGTCAGTCAGGTTATAATAATTTTTAATTAACACTCTTCCAAGTTTCAGTGTTATTTATTTGCATGCCAGTGTCACTCAGAACAATACCATCCTCTTTCCTCCCTATGAAAATGTTTGAAAGAAACTGAAAGAAAAATTGTCAGCCTGATCTGGACAAAGAGAAATCCAACGTAATGACAAATAAAAATGATAGTTAAACTTGAAAACCCTAAAGAAAACATCTTTAGAAATGAGAAGACTGATATATATCCACTGATCAAGAAAAGAAAAGCATAAGTCAGCACAGGTTGAAGACCGCAGAAGACATGATTTCTACTATTCTACCTATTTTTGATTAGACTTATCCAAGCAGCAAAAATTCCCCATCTCAGAAGCTTTATATTGCCTTGCCCCTGAAAATGCTCCCTTTTGAAACATGGCTAGTGCTATTCCCTAAGGAATAAAAAGGTCCAATGTAAAATTCAGCAGGCTGAGCATTCTAGGTTTCATTTTAAAAAATTAGAATTTTAATTATATTTTGAAAATGCTTGATAGTGCAATAACTATGCAGTATTATTCATCAAGACTTGTTTCAAAAGCCAAGACCTGGAAGCAGTTGTTGACAATCTGACTTTGCCTCAATTTACTGTCTTCTAGTCGAAAAAATCCAGACTGAATATCGATAGGGATTGTTCCATACATTAAATTACTTACAACTTAAATTAACGTTTATCAGTATTCACGTTATATAGGTAAAATGATGAAAATCATTACAGGCAGTGAAAGGCATAGCTAAAATTGCTACTCCTATGACAAACTTTAGAACATATGTGACGTAGTCTTATTTTTCACATAATATTTGCAATGTATTTCGTTAACATTACTAATATTTTGTTAACAACATTGGT
Organism: Picathartes gymnocephalus; assembly: GCA_013390045.1. Taxonomy (NCBI): domain Eukaryota; kingdom Metazoa; phylum Chordata; class Aves; order Passeriformes; family Picathartidae; genus Picathartes; species Picathartes gymnocephalus. Next base: position 173,553 of record WEKY01037918.1, on the reverse strand, counting down.
AAAACACAAATTTTAAATATGTTATAAAAGTAAGATGTAGAGTAATATATTTGTTCTGTGTAGAAGACAGATTAAGGACGTTTTAGCATCAAATAACTCATAAGATTCAGTGATGTATAATGTGTTCATACCAGACATTTTAGGATAGCTGCATGGTCACACTTTTTTAACAATGAAGTAGATAATCCTAAGTCTCTTCTCAGTGTTGAAATACTGCTATCAAAATATTGTTGAAGAAGGCATGCAAGTATGTGTTATGGGGGGTATTTGACCTTATAAAATATAAAAATTAATATGAAAAATGAATGGGTTTAGGGGACAAAAGTGCCTATTTTAGAGTTTTGTTGAAAAGGCTTTATTTTTAAGATGGGATACCTGTATTTCTTCTTTATTTTTACAAAGGAAAAAAGATTGTGGGAATAAAGAGAAACTGCTGGCAGTTCTGTAGAGGCAGAATGCTTACTGCATTTAATCAGTAAAGGTTTTTAAGTTTTCACCTTGCTTTTTGTTCCTCTGGTAATATTTCTATAATAATTTTAATAGTGTGCATGTTTTTAAAGTAACAGAACTAATGAAGCAATGGTGACCACCCTTTACTATCTAACGGACTGCACGTAGACTCTAGTTAGGCCCAGGAGTCACAAGACACATACCCTGAAGAACCAAGAGGATGGAGAGCTCTGGGAGCAACTTCAAGACAAGATGTGGTAGGTGTAGACCCTCAGAGCTCCCCAAAGGTCATCCTCAGATCCTTCCTGGTAACGTCCTTGGAGACCTTCTGCTTCTTCAGGTGACCTGTCAACAACGGCCTGACCATCCTGGCTGGCTGGCTTCTTCCCACAGCTGAGTCTTAGGAACTATGATGACCTTAAGGAGAGATGATGACAGATCACCAAGAAGGGATGTGATGGTACAGCTCCACAATCCATGAGCCACAGGCTGGCCTTCCCCTGCCACAACTCACTGTGGCTGTTAATGGCACATTGGCATCTCTCACCCAATATGACACTGTCTGAATTTCCAAATTTACAATCACAGCAGTAGAATGTAGGCCAGAATTTAGCTCTTTTAACTCTCCTCACCTACGAGTTAGTGATGTACTCTCATGAAGCTGGGCTAGGCTCCTGCAGTGTCACTGCACGACACCAGAAAGCAACACATCCCATCCTATGGTAAGGATCTGGGATAAATCACCTTTGTGGCTGCCTCTACCTCTCCAGAGGAAGCCTAGAAAAACACCTTGGGCCAACTGCTTAACGTAAATGAGTACAAAGGCAGGCTAGATTAATCCCATGAACTATGTTTTTCAAAAAGAAAGTTCTATCACAGTTTTCCTGCTAACACTGTTGTTACAATAACAACAGCAAAGCAGATTTACCAAGCTACCTACTTTGCATTTGTGTCAATGCTCCTGGCAAAATGAAATTAGTTCTGTTCAGCTGTGTCTTTGGCACTGCACATCTTTGGCAGGGGACTCCTAACAACACATGGGTATTCTTTTAGCTTCAGGGAGAGGAGTCTTTGTCTTTTAGGACAGAAAGCTTGAGCTCCTTTCAGGATTCACTGTGAGGTTTTGAGAGGCCACGGTGTGCGATATAATTAGTTACTCTGAAGTGACAGATTTGTTATAATTCATAAAACCAGGTTCCAACTGTGAAAACACAATAAACAGTACAGCCCACAGAACTATATCTATGCATGCACTGAAATATTTAAAAGACCAAGCCTTTGATCCTAATTTTACAAAACTCCCCTTTCCTCCTTCCAGCTGGAACTACTTCCCACCATGCCTCCCACCACTGACGGTATCCAGCAGGACACACTCCTCTCTCAGATGTGGTGCTCTGAAGAAGCACTATTAAATCAGCTACTTACAAAGGTGTTGGTATTTATAGAAAATGAGGAACTATCTCGAAAATTCTGCAGATGTAATTGTGTCTATTGTATCAACTTCTCCTGATGGATAAAAATAGGAATGACAATATCTAGGGTCTCCTGCCCATTAGTCCAACTGGTGATAAGTAATGCAGACAAATGAATGTCAGTAAATCCTACCTACCACACCACGCTTCAGAAAACCTGTTGGCACTCTTCTTTAAGAGAAAAGCCATAAAAGCATAAAGGTTTAATCTGCATGTATTTGAAATTATATTATTTATGAGGCAGAGATTCAAATAAGGTATATTAGTTGCTCCAAATATGTCTCAGTAAAAAGCTATCTCTGCCTATATTCCATAGATTGTACCCTCTTCAAAAAAACTCCAGGTATTACAGAAAATTTGGCAGATGTTACACTTTCAATTGAAGAAATCAGGTTGCTTTAGTGCAAAAGACCCAAATATATTAGTCAAAGACAAAAAAACTAAACTCTATGATACTAGGAGCCTTTGGAAAAGGATCTGAAGAAACTCAGATATTTAAAGGTCATTGGATCACATGCATTTAACACCTTACTGCCCAGTGTTAGCCTCAGACAGAACTTGTGTCTTGCATGAGTGTCCTTCTGAAAGCCAGAGTGATCAGTCTTCAATACTGTGCAATGCTCTTCCCCACTCCTGCACTCAGGACAGCCTAGTTCTGGAAGAACACCCCTTTTCAAGCATGCAGAAAAAGTATTTTTGTGCTGGACTAGTGGTGGTGTCTTGTGTTCTTTATCAGAGTAGTTATCTGAAACTTCATGAGGTCTTAGGCCTGAGAGTAAGTGCCAGAGCTGATGTACCAGAAAACAGATTACAAGTGGTGAAGACTTTTTACCATATAAATGTATGGAGCCACACAAAGGAATCTTTTCTCTAATTCTGTGGCTCTTTATTTCTGATGTAAACACTATGCACCAACAAGGAAGGAGGAGCTTGTACAGGAAGTTTTATTTCAAGTAAAGGTACAATTACAAGAAAAACTAATGATTTCCCTTAAAATAAGGGGCACTTAAATAGTGCAATGACATTCTTGTGACACTAGCCTTTAATCTCTTGCCCAAAGTAAGGAGGGCTTGGCTCACTTTCTTTTTTAAACATGTACTTGGAAAACCATATATTCCTGTTTAAGAAGGGAAAAAAATTAGTAAGTAATCCCAGGGCTCCAAGGAGCTATTCACAAGCTTAATGTTAAGATGTAATCTTCTGGTGATTATGTAATAATTTCCCCTCTCTGCCCATTCCAGAGTGGATATGAGATACTACAGTCTACATGCCTGGTCTTGAATGTTTAGTCCCAGGTGTGAGAGCTCATTGCAGTTGCCTAGAGAAAGGCCAAGTGTACATGTCATTCTGGGAGAGAATCCCAGAATTGCCTATCCTTGGAACTATCCTAGTTTCAAGGATAGGCAATAGAAGGTGGTGTGTCACCCCACTCAGGGTTAGGCTCTAGGAGCTATGTGGGAGTTGGCAGACACAATTAACAAGCCTGAAATAACAACTGCCTTGAGAGCCAGCAAGAAGTAAAAGGCAGGGGGGGAGCAGCTCTCAAGTAGGAAAAGTAAAATAACTGCAACAATAGAAGGACAAATCTAATCTCACATAAAAACACTGATAATCCATCTGAGACCTGGACATGAAATTGACACGCTGATATTAAGGAACACAGACCACAGCAAGTTTGGAAACCCTCATGGAACAAAATCAGTGACTGGCTTTTCTGTGGAATATCTGCCAGCTCCTGCTGCACACAGTGGTCAAAAGGGGATTTCATAAGTGTTAGAGTGAACATTTATACCTATCAAGATGTGGAGAAAAAAAAAAGAAAAATCCAAGCACACTGTTATTTTGTCCATTGAAGCACTGACATGGTGGCCTACTGTGTTTCCAAACCCTGGCTACAAGTAACTTAAGAATATATCTGAAAATGCCTGATGTATCACAGTATACATACACAGATTTTGCAAGGTGATATCTGAGATAGTCCCAGACAGATAAATCCTGCATGCAAAGCAAGTCTAACATGTCAGATTCACAGCAGATGCAATATTGTCTTGCTCCGAGAAGTTGCACAGTAAGTACCAGTCTGGCATCACAGCCCTTGCACATGCACGTTTTATGTGTCCTTACAGGGAAGTCTCAGTTCTCCCAACACATCACGTCCTTCACATCCAGAAACACACTTATGGCAACAGAAACGCAGGGGAAACCATGCCATGTGTGCTCTTTCTATGACAAATTGCACCGACCATGTAATAATATGACACATCCTGTATTAAACAGGATGCTCTGTACCACATGGGATCCTCAGTACTTTCTGACATTTATTTTTGTGACCACACCACACTGTGCTTACTCGGGAGAGTGCAGAGGTCAACATCAGTGTATGCACATGAATCTGGTGGACAGAAGACACTGTGTGATAACCTAATATTTAATTAGGTTGCAAAAATAGCACTACTGCCCTTATCCTCACCACGCAAGCTCAGCTACAAAGTAACATGATGGCTGTACTGAAGCTTTGGGATATAATATCAGGAACCTCTGAGATATGACAGTTATCAAGTCACCAACACTGTTCTCCCCATAACATAAGGATATTCTTGTAGAAAGTATATTTAAAATCACAGCAAAATTAATGTGTAGCGAGATACTTTGTAGGTCACTGGTTCAACCCCCTGCTCCTTCCACAGCTGTCTTCAAAGATAAACTAGGTTGCTCAAAGCCTTTTCCTGTCTAGTTTTGACTCCATGGATGGAAAATCCACAGCAACTCAGGGAAAGTGCTCTGCTACTTGACCACTCTCACTTTGAACTTTTGTTTTCTTCTACACAATTGGAATATCTCTGGGTGCAGCTTCTTACTTTTGTCTCTTGTCCTGTTGGTGACCATCTCAGAAAGAAGCCTTGTGCCACCTTGCCTACAATTCCCTCTGGGAAGGTGCACATTGCAATTAGATCCTGCTGTGGCCAAACCCACTTCCTCACACAGCACGTGTTCCAGTCCCTACCACCTCAGCAGCCTCTGCTGAACGGGCTATTCCCAAACTGGACAGTGTGTATTCAGTGTGGCCTCACCAGTGCTGCACACAGAGCTTGCACCTGCTGGGTATATGGATAATGCAGCCCTGCAGGTGTTGAAATCCCACAAGGAATTTCTTTTGTCCACCAGGATGGCCAGGCCCTTTTCTGCTGGGCTACTTCCAAGCCAGCTGGTTCTCAGCCTGTAGCGTCCTAGGAGGATAGTCTGTCCCACATCCAGGACTTTGCCCTTGTCTCTGTTGACCAACACAAGGTTCTCACTGGGCAGCTTGGCAAGCCTACTCTGACTGGTGGCCTCCTGTGTATCAACTGATCTCCCCAGCTTGGCATGGGGATCAGCTGAAAACTTACTGAGGGTGCACTCTGTACCACCCCCTGCACGGTGAACTTGTCAAACAAGACTTGCTCCAGTATTGACCCCTGACCCCTCCTAAAGGGGCATCCATCAAGACTTCAAACCAATGAGACACTACCCCTCAAGCCTAGTGGTACAGCCAGTTTTTCACAGACACAGTCTGCCCACCCCACCCACATCTCCCCAGGTTATTATAAGGTTATTGAGGAAGTCCACAAAAAGCCCTAATAAAGACAAGCTTGAATGGCATACTCTGCTTTCCCTGTGCTCACTAAGCCCAATGTAGTGACACTGGGTCAGAGACAACTGAACTTAAATGTGTAACATTAGCCTTTGTTCAGTCACCTGCAGTCTTCTAAATGCCATGGATTTTCAAATGCAATAGAATGTGAGCATGAAATAGAACTGGCCAGCTCTCTCAACACTCAAATGAGTCCCACATGGTCCACTGGACTTGTATATGCCCATTCTGACAGAGTGGACTTCCTGTGGGTAGTTTCCCTCCTCTGCCAAAACCCTCTTACTAGCCACAGAAGCTTGGGAGATGTGGAAGGGTTTTTTTCTAATAAAGTTCAAGATGAAAGAGGTCTCTTCTTTTTCCTTGACCTTTATGGCCAGTTTATCACCCAGTTCTGCAGCAGGCCCACATTTTCACTTGTCTTCCTTTTGCTGCCAATTCACTCATAGAAGCTCTTTATGCTGCCCTTCATGTCTTTCAGTTGTAACTCCAGCCAAGTTTTGGCTTTCCATATTCCACTCCTCTGCTAAAATACTGACCATTTTCCTCTGCATGAAGTGACGGAATCTCAGACCAGTGTAATTTGCTTGCTATCTGCTGAGAGATTTCTAGAAATGCTCTTTAAGGAAGGTGCTTATCTTTCATCCTTATCTCGTTTTTTGGGAAGTTGCAAGCACATCCAGGTGCCTGTTCAAGCATTTCTTTAGCTGGTACTGTGGAAAATGGCATTGTTCTAAATTATTCCTTCTTCCTTTGTTCTTTGTTGTTAGTTGGTTTGTTTCCAGTAACTTCAAATTTGGTGCAGAAGAAAAGGGAAAGTATAGACACCTGATAGGGAATCGAACAATTAATTACCTTCAGCATGCAGCTTTGACTTCTAATCCACCTCCTGATGATTTTCTCTAATATTTTGTAGTATTACAGCTCTGTCAAAGCAGCCTCACATGGTTATTATCAAATAATCCAGGCCCTTAATGAGATTTCCTTCCTATTATTCAGATCTGGACTATGTGCACCATCCTCCTCTAAAACAAAATGGGGGGAAAAAAAGTTTAAAAAAAGAGAGCTAAATTAGCCAAAGTTTATTAGTTCTAGTCAGCTCATAAATGATAAATTCAAGGGTTGTTTCTTCTTATTTGACTTTCCAGAACTAGGAAATTGAGTGTTTCTTGCTTTTCAAGCATTTGTATTTAGTCCAAAATGTCCCATGATGGGTTCCTTACACTTAAGAGATACCACTTTTTCAAAATATTCTACATTGGTAATTTCATTGGTTGTTTTTGACAGGGAGTGACAGGTCTCTTCAGTTTTCTAAACTATCACAATAAATAATAAGTATTTTTGAAACATTTTTTCTATTAAAAATGTGGATCTAAACAACAGGAAGTTGTTTGAATTACAATATAGTCAGAATTGTGCATATTCTGCACAGTTATGTATTACACCTCCGCTTCCGCAACATGGCTGATACTACAACTGCATTTAAAGTTGCGAAAATTTCTCCTCAAAATTTCTCTTCTGGGTGTTTATAAGTTTGTAAGTTTTTATAGCCGAATTGTTGCATTAATTCTCTACTTTTGGGAAACTTTGAAGATGCCTGAATATGATGAACTCATGCTTCTGTTATTATAATACTGTCATCTGTCACAAGTGAGACGTGTTTTGTATTTACCAGTTGATTCTCTAATTGCTCAAAAAGTTGCACACTTACTTGGATTATTAAATCTGCTCTCTCTCATCTGGGTGCAGAATAGACTCAGATCCAAATCAGGGCTTACGTGATGAAAAACTGACAAAGAATGGTGCCATTACCCCTTTCACAATTCTCTTTTTCCTGTGACTGTGCCAGCCCCAGACCTGTCTTCCAAGATCCTGTCCCGGTGACTAGGGAAAGCACAGAAGTAAAAACCACCTGTATGACTAGGAAAGCCATAGGTGACAAAGGAGGACAGGAGCAGGAGGCAGGAAGGGGTTTTTACTATCCCCCAGCCCTGGACACTGAGCACAGGGTAGGAAAGAATGATGAGCGACTTTACCTTCCTGAAAATCTGGCCTTGATCTTTAGAGCTGCCTTCACAATGTCTGTGCTGCTCTCTGTACTGTTCCTGTCATCTTCATCTAAGCCTTTGAATTACAGATTCAGTGATGGCATCTGGGGAGGATGAAGAAGGAACTCAAGAATGCCAAAAACACGGAACAATGAAAATGAGAGTACATGCAGCAGTGAAGTGGCTAAAACACCAGCCTTGTGTCCACCAGCAATGGCTGGTGAGCTAAAAACACAAAATCAACATTCCCCTCTCTGGAAGACCAATGTTCAATTTAACCCTGCAGCCACACCTGGGCAGAGGTCAGGGACAAAGCTCCTTCCAACCTCTCCCTCTGTCATAAGAGTTCTTTGGCTGTTATCAGCCAAATATCTTCTGCAGCCTCTAAACAGGGCCAAGGTATCTACTTCAGCTGGCCAGGCCTCCATGAGGTCTCACCTCCTTCTCTCGTTTCACTTCTTTCATGCATTTTGTCCCACCATGGACTTCTCCACTGGTCTTGGGCCTGTGGTTTCCCTCAGCTGGACTTTGAAAAAGTTCCACTCAAAACAAAGCACTATTGTTTAAACTTACTAGTTTAACCTAAGCCAATACTCCTAAAATCTCAGCTTCTGAAGTGGAAGATCATTAGATATTAACCTCAGCTTTCAATAAGGAAAAAATCTTTTGTTATTTCCCTTTGGGTTTTGGAGAAAAGTTCGAGCATACCAAAGATAAAAATTCTAGGCTCTAAACCAAGTAACATAAAACATATTATTTCAAGGTGCTATTTTTAAAGACCAAGATTTCACTCATCTCATGACTTTTGACCAGAGACTTGGCTCAGGATTTGAGTTTGCTTTCCATCACACAGGAGGGTTAGCAGGGAGAAACCACAGGGCAGAGACTGGGACCCTTAAAATTCCCACTCCCTTCCGACAGCCTGTCCTGACAAATTGCCCCAACTCTCAACATTCCTGTAAGAGCTACAGCAAAACTGTCATTTGCCCCATTTTTCCATGCCAATGCATGCAGTGACTAGAAAAGACAAGAACATCAGCAGGTCTGCAACCTTCCAATAACCAACCTGGGCAACATCAGGATGTGACTTCATTAAGCGTTTTCCTTTTTAAAAAAAACCCCTAATACAGAATCATAGAATCATGGTTGGAAGGGACCTTAAAGACCCTCCCGTTCCAAACACCCCTGTCATGGCCTGGGACACGTTCCACTAGACCAGGTTGCTCAAAGCCCCATCCAACATGGCTTTGAACACCACCAGGTCTGGGGCATCCAAACCTCCCTGGGCAACCTGTCCCAGCACCTCATCGCTCTCACGTGAAAGAACTTCTTTCACAGACTCAACCTTATTTTCCCCTCTTTCAGTTTGCACTCATTTCTTCCAGTCCAAATTGCAGGAAACTACCTGACGCCGGAAACTACCCGGTCACCTCCACGGTGTCACAAGACGGCCGGTCCCACGGGGACACGTCGGAACAGCGGGCCTACCGCCCCTCGTACGCGCCCACCCTCGCCCCTCTCCCGGCCCAGCGCTGCCAGGCGCGGGCACACAACAGGCACATGCCCGGGACCCCCTCAGGCACGACGCCCACGGTCCCCGCAGGCGCCGCGGGACCCGGCGCGGGCGGGCGGCGACCCGGACGGTGCCGTTGGGGCTTTCCCGTCCCCCCCGGGGGCCGCCCCGCCGCCGCCCCCCGGCAGCCGTGGGGCCAT
>WEKY01037918.1:72406-163710 GCA_013390045.1 Picathartes gymnocephalus | reverse complement strand
CACGGGGGCGGGAGGGGGCCAGCAGCAGCAGCCGCCGCCGCAGGGCCCGGAGCTGGGCTGCCTGGCCGCCCAGAACGGCGAGGCCTCGGCGGGCACGGCCGCCGGTGACCAGCTGGCCCATGCCAACGGGCTGCTGCCCTCGGCCAACAGCGGCGGCCCCGGCGGCGGCAGCCCCGGCGGGCTCGGCGTCAACAACGGGGTGCCCACTGCCGGGGGGCCCGGTCCCGCTGCTGCCGAGCTGGGGGGCGGCGGCAGCGCCCTGAAGAAGAAGAAGCGGCTCTCGCAGTCCGACGAGGACGTGATCCGGCTGATTGGGCAGCACCTCCATGGGCTGGGGCTCAAGTAAGTGGCCGCGGTTGGCGAGGGGCAGCGCGGCCGGGGCGGGGGAGGCTCCTTCCTTCCTTCGTTTCCTGCGGCGCCCTGACCGGAGGGTCCCCCCGGGGCCGGGGCAACCCCGCCGCCCTCCGCTCCGTCTGCGGGGAGGGTTCGGCGCGGGGTCCCCGTGGAGGATGGGCAGCCCGAAGCAAGGAGGAGGGGAAAGGAAGGGACCCCCGGCGGGGGGTGGTCGGTGGCCAAAACTGCCCCGTCGCAGCCCGGTGGTCTCCGGCGACGGGAGAGCAGTGGCCGAGTGCGAGGCAGAGCGGTGGAGCAGGCCCGCTCCCGGAAAAATGGAGCCGGAGCTGTGTTTTCCAAGCCTGTGCCAGTGTCTAGCGAAGGGACAGGACAGGAGCTTCCCCTGCCAGGGATGGCAATATGGAAGTCGAGTTGCACACCGATAAGGGTAGATCAATACAAATGTGTTAGTGGGGGTGAAGTTATCTGGTAAACATAATGGAGCCAGCAGCTGGGCGGGGGGGGGGAGGGCGGCTTTTCGCAGATGAGCTCCAAGATTTGGCTTCTCAGCTCGGAGGAAGCGACACAAAGTAAACTGCCACTTAAGCAGGCAGTTTGGTTTCGCTCTGGAAACCTTTGGCCCTCTAAATGGTGAAGGCCTCTCTGGATCTGTGCTGGACACGTGTTTTTGCTAATAACCTTACTTGTAAACAAGAAATGAGAGTGTTGGCCCTTTCTTAAAATCAGAATAGAGAAAATAATTTCCCGGTGAAATAGGGGAAGTCTTAAGTATTTAATCATAACATTTTATGGGTAAAGCTAAAGCTAGCCACCATGTCATAATTTTGGAAGGAGAGTAGAGAAGTCCTGCAAAGTACTTGTGTAGCTACTGCAAAAGAAGTCTTCAAAACTCTGCAGAATGGGTGAGCTATAAAGAACATATTCCATAAAATAAATTGCCTCTGACACAAGAGGCAAGTTTACAGCAGCAGACAACTCGTGACTATTCATAGATGAGACCACAGTAAATAAGCTATTTTTAGTATAAAAGGGGGAGGGCTACAGGTTCCTGAGTTTATTTTTTTTTTTAAGGAGCCAGTCTTTTAAGAAATGATGAAGAAAAAATTAGGCCTCTGCCAGATGTTGTAGCTCTCCTTGTACTTTTAGGGGGGAGGTAGGGAGGGAGCAGGGGATGGCAGCCAGTAGCTAACAGCTTTCTAGACTGTATCTTCCTTGATGAAGTTTACCTTCTGTGCAGGGCTGGCTGTTTGTGGTGGCTGGTAAGTCACATACCTTATGGTACTTCAGCAAAGCTTTCAAGCTCCTTGACTACTTGCTTTAGGTAGAACTAGCTTTTTACATGTCTCAGGCAACTGAGATCATCTTCTTGAACAAGTATCCAAGTCTGGTCATCATATTCTTGTTTTATTAAAGTTACTTTAAAGTATGGTAAACTGTTATCATGGCAGGCGGTGTATTTGTGAGGGTGAAACTGGTCGGGTTTTTTTACACTGTATCTCTCCTGCAGCCAGACTGTTGATCTCCTCATGCAAGAGTCAGGATGTCGTTTAGAACATCCTTCAGCTACCAAATTCCGCAATCATGTCATGGAAGGAGAATGGGATAAGGTAACGTAGGGCTTATAGGACTGTATTAACCACTGTTGAAATTTATAGTATCTATGAGAGAATTCAAAATTCACCTTCCTTATATACTTTTTTTTTCTTATGCCGATTTCTGCAGGCTGAGAACGACCTGAATGAACTAAAGGCCTTAGTGCATTCTCCGCATGCAATTGTGGTAAGAGGCACACTTGAACTCTTTCAGAGCTGTGTAGTTGGGCTAATTGTAGTGGTGTAATCTTTCACTATGGAGTTGGTTGTCCATAGTTCTTGTTTTCNGGTTGTGTGCCCCTGGTTTTTGTTTTTCTTTTTTTTTTTTTTTTTTTTACTTTAAGCTGCTTGCATGCTATCTCAAACATCATACTAATCTGAATTTTTTTTATTCTGTTGTAGAATGTGAGGCAGCCCAAAAGTATTGAGGCTCAGATTTGGTGTACTGAATGTTAAAACTCTATTAAACATACCTAACTGATAAAACAAAAATCCTGTCACAGTCCTTAAATAGGTCAGTTTCTGTAGAAACTGCCTATGTTGAATACTAATTTCAACCTTGAAATACTTCTCACAATCTCTGTGTTTATAGGAGTTAGGTCTTCTTGAGGGAAGAGAAGTTTAGAAATAAAAAGCAGTAATACTGATGTGGAGTTGGCATTGTAATAGCACATTACAAGAATATAGAGGCTGCTATAGACCATGAACAATACTGTTGCTTTTCCAGATGGCTTTTAAAGAGCAAATGCATTTGTATTGCTGTTCGGGATTTTATTTAGAGCTTTTTCTCTTTGGGTGGCTTTTTTTTTTTTTTTTTTTTAAAGATAAACCTAGAAATAGAAGGTTGGTGGATCCTGTGACTTGACAACTACAATATGTGTTATGATTTTAGTTGCTTTGAGTAAAGTATTTCTTGTTTTGGTTTTTGTATCTCAAGATGGAAATCATTACTTGTCTCTTCAAAGAGCTTGTTCTGTTGTGTTTAAACGTTTATTTTAATGAGATGAAGTTAGAACAGCTATGGTCACTTAGGAAGCAAACAGTGGCAAGGCTTTTTGAAGTGTCTGTGACTGTAAACAATGAGGAATCAGCTGATGGCTGCTAAGTTCCACTTCTAGCTGATTCATTTGTTGTCAAGACAATTTCCTGTCTGGTGGGGGAGGGAGAGAAAGAGAGAACAGGAAGTGAAGTAGGAAAACCAGATGTTTAACAAAACATCAGAGGGTACTTGACAGAAGTTAACATTTGGTTCTATTAATTTGGTCAAAGCTTAGCACCTCTTAATTAGAGCAGTAGTTCACTTTCTCTTTTCTCACAGACTTCAAGAGTTTAGAATATTGCATGCAGCTCTCAGTAATTTCTGCAGATTGAAAGTATGGAACTGCTATATGGGAATATGAATGGTCATTTGAAACAAATTTTCTCATGTTTCCGACATCTAAGGTTATGAAGTGTGTCTGTAGTATTGAAGTGTTTTACATGTCAGTGAGTTGAGAGGTTTGATTGAGTTATCAATGTTGTACCTTCTGGAGAACTCAATTTGGGAAAAAAGAATGTTTTCCTTCTGTTTTTCTGAAGGGCTTTGAGAGCATTCTCTAATGTTGATGTCTTAAATGATTCCATAAAGCTTTGTCCAGTAAAAATACTTGGTTTAGACTGAACTTCACCTGGGCCAATATTAACTGTTCTCTTTTCAAAGTTGATCTCCTTGATATAAACTTGTTATAATTTAAAACAGGTAACAGTTTTGAATGTCTTACATATGTGTGTAAGACAGCATTATTTGCAAGAATAAGTTAAGCTTACATGTGTTCTGTTGTGTACACAGTCTCCTCCCTCCCTTGCTGTCCAGCTTTTGTGCACATGGTTGAAATTCTGAGTGGGTATTAGTGCTGTCAGCAGCTAGGAAGCTAGAGAAAGGTCATTACAGGTAAGGAGGGATGCTTCATGCTCTGTAGGCATTCCCCACTGCAGTAAAGTCAGAAGGTGATAAATGTCTTGATCAGGAAAAGTCTAAACAAGGTGCTGCTGCAGGTAACTCTAAAAATGGAAAATTGGATTTTGAGTTTCCTGACTTGTGACTCACACTGTGACTAGATGTTTTAAAAATGTGTGCATACAAGAAGAATGGATACCTAAGAATTTAGATGACACAGAGTATTTAACTAAGTAGGGTGTGTGTCTTGTGGTTTGTTTTTCATTTGTGGTTTGGGTGGGTTTGTTGTTTGGTTTTGGTTTTTTTTCCTTATAGTTAATATGATCTGGACAAAATAACCAGGATACATAGTTTCTTTTGAAATGTCTGGTCAGTACAGGGAGATGCATTTGTATTTTAAAAATTCTACTCATATGTAATTTCCTGATTTCTGAAAAGTGCTATAAGTTCTGCAGGTGAAAACACTAAATATGAAGTGGCTGATGTCAATTTCTAAAGCTTTGATGTAGTGTGTTCATATGGGGGGAGGAGGGTGTGGCAGCACACAGGACAGTTTGCTATTTCTCTTTGTGTCAACACAACTGAATCCTGTACTATATGTGTTTAGTCATGTTTACTTTTCCAGCATCTAAGATACAGCTGTTTTAGAAAATCTGTAGGAAAACTTTATAATTGAATCAAACATGGTGTTTTTCCTTGAGTAACAGGTAGAAAACACTGACCTCAAGCTAGCCTGAGGTTTTGCTTACTTTGATGCTACTCAGGCGTATGATGACATCTGTCTTGGGTACTAAATTGAACCTAGGAAGAAACTTGGAGATTATTTCTCTACAGTCATCTAGAAAATATCTTCAGATTGTTCTCTTTAGTTATTCTTGAGGTATACAGCCTGCAGCAGGCAATACAGTCTAAAAAGTGAGTTAAATATTATCATTTGAGTAAAGTGCTCCACCTGCCTGCATGGTGGAGCTACCAGCATTAAGGGCAGTTCCCTATTGGAGTTAATTACTCCCTGTGTGGCAGGACAGGGTTGAAGCCTCATTAAATTCCTTGCTGAATTCTGTAGAGCAGAATATTTTCTGCTGTTTACATATCAGGGCATTTAAGTTTTGGATTGTTTTTAAGTGCTTTCATCAGTGTTTTACAAAACTATCAAAGTAAAAGACTACATGATAAAGAAAACTGAGGTCTTAGTTCTGCAGGCTGTAAGTAGATAGCTGCTGTGTTGAGTTTGTTTTGAAACATCTGCTGATAATTTCACCACGTATTTTAGTGACCTATTTAATTTCAAAGAGAAGTTGTTTCAGCAGTGTTTACTTATTTTGAACTCCTAGTACATTAAGAAAACTGTGGGGCTTGTTAAGATACGCAGGTTGAAAATAACACCAAAATCTAAGCTTAAACTTAGGTTAATTTGTGTTTTGCTCATTGAACTTCTGAAGAGTCACTGCTAGTTACACATACTGATCAGAATGGCTCAATTTCTTGCCTGTGGAAGTATGTTTGTCCTGTTCCTTTCACAGTTTTGTCTGCTGAGGCTTTTACCTTTGGTTACATAGTGCTGGTGAGTTATGGTATGTGCCAGACTTTCTAGAATTTAGGGCTCTGGAAGGGGCTTTCCTGCTAACAGTTTGGATGAGGAATGAGTACAGTACTGGGTTATTTATGTTAGTAATCGAAGACTATAGTTTGAAGAAAGAAAAATGCTAATAGTGCATACAGTAAAACAAACAAACAAAACCCTGTAAATCTGTAAACCTCTCAGTCTTGCCCCAGGGTAATCAGAGTTCAATTTACATTTAAATAATAGCTTGTAGAAACAACAAAGTAATGTACTTTATCCTCATCCTTTCTGTAGAGGTGAAAGACAGGATGAGGTAGTAATAACTGAACAAAACCAACCAGACTGCAGTGCTGATACTTGGATTGGACTTTTCCAGGGGTCATTCAGGGTGAGGAATCTTGGCTATAAGCTAAGCAGTGGTGGTGTCTGAATTTTAAATATTTCAACAGTAATGAGTGTAATGATGTTGAATTTTCTTTGCAAACACTGAGATGATAAATCCCAGGCACTTGTGTTACTTTGGTATGGTTTCTATTATGTTAATTTTGATTTCCCTTCTTTGTAAGCCAGCTAAAAATATGGAGAAAGAATAAACTACTTAAACAGTGGAGTTTGTGCTTTTACTTTACAGTTGCCAATATTATAATCAGTTCTCTTTCCTTCTAGAAGAGGTTGTTTGGGCTGTAAAAGAGATGATGTATTCAAAATAGTCTTGGATTTCATGAAGGTGGTGTTGAAAGAAATTAGAAGTACTATTAGGAGGGCATAAATGAGTTGAGTGAAATCTATTTGTCAGCAAAGTCACTAATTGCACAAAAATGAGGAGACAGTGAGTGTCCTAATGTTAAAAAATGACCTGCAGTATGATGTTACTGGAGTGTGACTTTGGCCCTAAGGAAGTTCATGCCAGTGTTTGAGTATGCTGTAGGGCAAATTCTGGAGCAGTTATCAAAATAGCTTAGCAAATCAATTTAATTTCCCCATCAAGACTTTAGTCCCTGCTCTTTGCTATCAATAAGTTACTATTTCAAATTGCTTATCTCTTATTCTAATTCTCCATTATGGAAACACTAGATTGCTCTATGAAATGTATATTTTGTTTTTCTGGAGGCCTTTATATTCCTGGTATGCCTAAGTCACACGTGGCACTGATGACATCTTTCTTTAAGCCATACTTTCTAGCCTAGAACTGACACCTCTTTAGCAGCAGCATTCTGAGTGGTAGTATTCCTTTAATGCTTTCATGGAGTTGCTGGGACTGATGTTATCCCATGTTACAGGGTTTTTCTGATCTTTCTACTTTTTCCTCTACCAAAATGAAATTAATGTGCCAAGTCCTAAAAGTAAGGAGGGAGAAAAGGTAGGTTATCACATTTAATGGAAATATGATATAAATTTAATAAATGTTATTTGCAGTGAATGGAGAAGGAAGATAGGGAGGGATTACAGTTTTTATTACAAACCAGAAATATCAGGCTGTTTTTTTTATCTGGTGGTGATCATCAGTGTGATGTGACCAAGAGCAGTGAAATGCAGTGTGTGTCTGCTACCTGGGCATCTCCATGTATCATGGAGAGCATGTGCACAGCTGGTGGAGGAAGTTCTTGTCCTTCCTGCTGCTGGCATATAAGCAAACAGCGTGAGGTCAGCTGCATGGAGCCAACCACCAGGCTTGTAAATAACTGGGATATCTTTCATTTGGTTTTTCACATGTCAGAACATCAAAAAAAGTTGTCTCACCCAGAAGAACTGTACAGTAATGGTCTAATAATTCCAAATTCAAATAAACTAAAGAGCTGGGTTGCGAGTGCAATACAGGTTTGCCTGTCAGATACAGGACAGCAAAGCACTACAGACAAGTTTGAACATAAATCACTTTTACTGTGTCATGTTTTATGCTTTACAAAGCTGTGTGGTAAGTTAATAGCAATGTATGTGGAAACGTCATTCTTTCGAAGAACTGAGTGTCTCTGGAAATGAAAATGCTTTATGTTTTAACTTCAGATTTTACATCTAGTAAGCCTTAAAATTTCATGTGGCCTTTAATAGGACAGGAATGTCTTAAACTTCCCAATTATCCGTCTACTTAAGGAGGCTGGCAGTGTGTTTAGAACTAAGTAAACATTGACCAAATATGAGCATGAAAATAGTGAGGTGCCTGAGGTCTGATGAAAGCAAAGGAAACTGGTGATTGAATTGGTGCTGTGTTCATTAGAAAAGCAAATGTAATTCGTTACACTTTGTCTCCAGTCTGTTTCTCACCAGTTTATCGAAGCGTTTACATTTTCCTCTTTAACCTGGTGAGTTTTGTGGACCGAAATCGTCCTTTCTGTCTGATAACTGGTAGCAGTAAAGAATGTGTACAAACACAAGACATGTGGTTTCATCTAGAAACAACCAAAGTGTGTTTCTACTAAATTAGTATTAGAAATTTCTAGGACTTAAGGTTTTTTTAATATAGTAACTTAATGCCTAATTTACCTTTTTTTTTTTTTAACCCACAGATATTTGTTGTTAGAATAGCAGGCTTGATTTTTCTTTTTCTAGAGTAAACAACCAAAAACTGTACAAGTGAAAGGAATGCTGAAATAACAGCACTTAATTCAGAGAGTTGAAGTGACTCCTAAATATAGGAAACTATTTTTTTCTGTAATCCTGAAAACAACACTCAAGGAAAACAAGTTAACATGTAACTACAAAAAAACCCCAAAACCTCAGGCAGAGTCAAGTTTGTTACTGTTATGTTATGCAGCTATGCAAACAACCCTTGTCAACACCTATATAAGCAGTGTGAGAACTTGTTGAGTTGTCCTGTTGTTTTCTGTGCTGTCATGCAGTCTTAAATATGTGAATAGCTCATTTGGGGCCCTTTTCTTGATAGAATATTACACTGGAAAGCCTGTCTAATGTGCAGAGTTTGAAGAATGATGACTAAAGAGAGAGCAGGTGAAAGTGGGACCAGTTGTGGGGGGGTCTGAGGAATGAGATGGAAACATCCTTGGAGTCCCATCAGGCAGGGAGGAAATTCACAGATAGCTTAATTGCTGCAATGATGTTGAAAAGCCAACAAAAGAAATTGAGTAATGAAACATTACTTAGAGCTGCATTTCTGAAGGGCATAGTAGAATGGTTTCTACTGTTCTGTTTAGGCTCAAACGTTTTCTGAAACTTCAGTCAACCTTTTTCCCCTGACTGCTGCTTTCTGTCATGTCAGAGGATGAAGTTTTTGCTGCTGCAGCAGAAGTACCTGGAATACCTGGAGGATGGCAAGGTCCTGGAGGCACTTCAGGTTCTACGCTGTGAACTGACACCTCTGAAATATAATACAGAACGCATTCATGTCCTCAGTGGGTAAGCCTTTGGACTTTGAGAGCTCTTGCAGAGAAGTTTTTTAAGGAATTCTGTAGCTTTTGGTAGCTGATGTTGTGAAGACTCAAGCTGTGTTAAAAGCTACTATCCTGGTGATTAATAAGCTGTACTGAGATGTGATAAAATGCTGAGTAAAGAATACTGTTCAGTAGACAGTATTCCGTTTCAGATGCTTGAAAACAACCTTACTTTTATACTACTAGAACCCAAATTAATACACATGTATGGCCATCTGAACTTGAGAATTATTAGTCTTATAACTGAATTAAGTAAGTATAATCTCATTTGTTCTTAGATGAAAATAAGACATTTCTACCTTCTTAAAATCGCTTGTGTTTTGTTTTCTTTTTGTATGGGCAGTTTGCAGACATTTGTTCAGAAGATGTGTGTTTGTGTGAAATGGTTCCCTGCCTTTTTCCCTATTGGTCTCAAGCTTAAGTCAGCTGTTCCCAGTTCATGAAAAATGTTGAGATCTGTATCATGCTTAAAAATGAATGATTCCAAAAAGACTTGATCTGTTGGTGTATGTGCACTTTTGAAACAGGTACCTGATGTGTAGCCATGCAGAAGACTTGCGTGCAAAAGCAGAGTGGGAAGGGAAAGGAACAGCTTCCAGATCTAAGCTTTTGGACAAACTCCAGAGTAAGATGTTCTAGTACTTAGAATTTCTTCTCACCTCTGTTAAATCCAGTATGATTTAAACATCCCAGGGCATCAACTGTGTTTGCTGGTTGGTTGGTGTTTTTTGTATTTCTTGGTTCATGGGGATGCCTTTAGGTGCCTTTACCTTTTGGTCTTCTGTACCTAACTTTTTGCTGTCTCTTATAAACTGTTTGTAATAAAAACTGTTAATTCTTAGCTCTGCTGCATGCAGTAGTGATATAACTTGGTGATTAAATGTGTGGTTTAGGGAGGAGTGGATGTGTGTTATAAATGCCAGCCATAGTGAGTGGTGGAAACTAAGTGTGGCCTATGACCAGTAGTGATACTGGTACTGATTGATAGTGGTCTCATACTTTGCTCTGAGTTATGGTTTCTCCCATCTCTGGTGTGTGTTGTACTACTATGTACCAGAGTTGTAAACCCATGGTATTCTTTATTTTCATAGTGCTGATAGAGAATTCCTTAAAGCAACACAGCTTGATAGTGTTGTTACACAACATTATAGATTTTGTTCAATACTGAGTTTTGAGTTAGCTTGTGTAAATGGCGCCTGTTGGCCAGGACAACATACTCTATAATAACAAATACCTGCATACAGCTCTGCTTTCCAGAAGTTCATGCTTCTAGTTCCAGGTGTATAGCTGTGAATTTGACAAGCTGTGTGCTATTATTTACTAAGGTCTCTTCCAAAACCACTCAAATCAAAGTATGCTTGCTCTTATAACTTGCTTTTGGTAAGTCTTTTTTCCTTCATTTGTTTGTTTTTTTCTTCCTGACCCCTCTGAAGCCTACCTACCCCCCTCAGTGATGCTTCCTCCGAGGCGTTTACAGAACCTGCTCCGCCAGGCTGTGGAACTCCAACGGGATCGGTGCCTATATCACAACACGAAACTAGACAGCAATCTAGATTCTGTCTCGCTGCTAATAGATCACGTTTGTAGTAGGTAAGAAACCTTCCTGACTTCTGAGATGGGCAGTTTTTCTTGGTCTTTTAAAATAATCTGATTGTTAGCAGAAATGTGAAAACTGTTCTGAGCTGGATTTTACTGGGAAAAAAGCAGTTATCGCTAAATGAGCAGTGGAGGTAGGGAGTAAAGGTGTGTAGAGGAGATTTTGGTAGCTGGATGTGGGGTAATGGGATCAGACTGAAGCTTAAAAATTTTAATCAGATTGGTATAAAAAGATACTGCTATGCTAATCCATAGCCACTTGTTTCTTATCATTTTGGACAGCCAGTCTGTTTACTCATCAACACAGGATTGATGTGTTTTTTTCCCTGGAGAATCAGTAGTGTGTTGCTTATCCAAGCTCTGTCTTCAAGGTTACTGGAATGCAGAAAGCCTGCTGAAGCATGCTTCTATGGACTCAACTTTCAGCTGTAACTTTTAAGAGCGGACACAGGTGCTTTTAGACACAAAGGTTAAAACAGAGGAGAAATATGCAATAGATGTTTGAGTTACGTAATACATAGTATGAATAATATAAAGAACTATTTTCTCAGATTTTTAAAGCAGTAAGAATTGAGTGTCTCTTACACATTTTTATTGGCTCTTTAGAGTGGATAACTTTTTTTTGTTGTCAAAATGGAGGTTGCTTCTGAACTTTAAAAATGCAATACTCCAATAGACATGAAAGAGAAGGATGTTTGTTTTTAACAAATGACTGACTTGAGCAGTTTTTCCTCATCCAACAAAACTTGGCTAAGGACCTAAAAACTCAGTGTAGCTTTTATGGAAAACTGCTGTGCTCTGCATGCTGGATTAAGGGAATGAGGTCTAGAACATAAGGGCTGTATGGGATAGCCTTATATATTTGTTCATGTAACAGGCTAACACTTGAGCTTACAGAGGAATTATTTTCCTGTTAAGGTTAGCTCATCTGATATAGTTAACTAAGAACTGATAAGCTTGCTTATAGAAGTTTTCTGAACTTGACTTTGACTTGTGTCCTTGGGTTACTTGGAATCTGTTTTTAAAGATGCAGACTTCCATAGTACTTCAGTGTAGCCATATTAAAACTTGAAAATTACTGTCTTTGGCACTTTATGTATTCAGGTAACTTTTTAGCTTACGATTTTGCTGTATTGCATTGTTTCAGCAGCTGTGTGTGTGTGCAGACATCTGAATGTTGCCCATTTTAAGAGTTGTTGAAAATGATCATATATTGGTATTGTGGCTTCTCCGCTTCAGAAGCGAGTCTTAAAATTGGACTAATGGAAAGAGATTTAACCTTTAAACAAGTCCACAAGTAGTATTGGATGTTGTGCAACAGGTTTGATATTACTAATCAAAGCCTGAGGAGCATTCAAGATCGCTGTAAAGAGCATGATTTACTGAAGTCAGGCTACAGAGAGCCAGATATGAAAGATAGTACGTGCACCAAACCTGGGTTTGAATTTCACCCATCGGAATCTATTTACTGACATAAAAGTTTGGCCATGGTTTGGGCTTTTGGTTTGTTGGTTCCTTTTTTATTTTTTTTTCTTTTCCACTAAAGTAGTACTTTCTAAACTTGCATATTTGATATGTGTATACATACATAGATACTCATGGCTACTGTAATTAATAAAAAACAAGACAACAAGAACCCCAACAAAAAAAGTACCCAAAAATCCACTTGAAAAGAAAGGCTTCCATTCTGTTCTGTTGTACCTGCCTGTTGCAAGGGTCTGGGTTCAGTTTGTGGTATGCTGTCATGCTTGGGCGGTGACAGAAGTAACAGTAGTCTAATAGCCTAGACAATTCAAGTCCTGTACTACTTAAATGGTGTAACACTGATAAGTTTCCCTATTTTAGTTGGAACTAATCCCTTTTGGATTTACGGCAATATTTTTGTTCAGCATGCTTGAGTTGCACTAACAGGCAAAATGTTTAACTACAAAACTCACTTGGTAAGAGCTGGAGATGTCAGTGAGACACTACTGGGAGTGAAGGTGAAGGATTTAATCTCATTGTGCCAGAGATTTTGATGGTAGAGAATTGATGCTCTTGGGAATGATGATTTTTGGTTTTGAGAGCATTTGGCCTATTTGGGTGTCTTGGGGTTTTTTTGTTCATTTGTTTTTTTTAGCTTTCTTTGTTGAGGAGTAAATCTTTCATTGTATGTACTGGGAATAAAAAGGTAGCTATTTAGTGTTTTACTCTATAATTTTGAGCTTATGTAAGTACAACAACAGGAAACTTTATTGGATGCTTTATTTCAGTATGTGAAAGGCATAATTCAGGTGTTTTGTGCTGAACATAATAATTTGTAATGAAACAAGGTTAAGAAAAACCTTTGAGCTTCAGTAATATCTAAGTATCAAAACCAGAAGCTGTTAAGACAACTGGTTCTGGTTTCAAGACTGCTGCTATTTCCTTCCACAGCCAGATTATTTAATGCAGCTGTGCTCTCTGTGAAGTCAAACATGCTGAGTTCTGTTTCACCAGTTAAGTGGGCTTCTTGTGGGAGCACTCAGATCCAACTGATTGTGAACACCATAATTCAGTATTGGGATGTGTCTGCAGCAGCTTTATCAACTGTGTCTCACCCCTTTTAGGAACCTAAAGGCATCTTACTATGAAAACTGTGTGTTCCAGCATTGTCCTGCTTGCTTTTCATGTCTACAAAACCTTGACTGCTTTTCTTAAGCTTTAAAATGCAAGAGCTGTTGTTCCATAGAGTATTATTTTGAAATGAAATATGCTGAAAAGACTTTCCTGGGACACAGTGTGCACCTTGTGCTTTGTGTGAGTTATGGATGCAGCCTCACCTTCTGGAATAAGTTGCTGCTGTGAATAAAAACACTAATTTATAACAATACGGCTAAATAATAATGAAACACTACTCCTGTAGGTGCACATGTCTGTGTGAGGGCTTGCCTACTTCCCTCTAGACTTCAAGGAAAACAAAGTCATCTTTCATGGGTGGGGCTTTTTACCTTGGGTTCAGCGTCTTCCAGGGGCAGCCAGGCAGTTCCTGGTCATCTGAAAGCAGAAGCAGAACACAGTTGTGTTTCTCTATAAACACGTAAGTATAGACATACCCAAGGAAGCCAATTACAGATAGATACATGTATTTCATATATATATATTTTATCCTCCTCTACCATAAGACAGGAAATGAGACCGTATAGTTGCTCAGTGCTGCTTGATAGTCTTTAAACACAGACTAGGAAGCCTCTTCTAACAAATGAAAATGGACTGAGAGGGTACAGACACTGTGTGAGGCAGAACTTTTCTAGCTTCAGGCAAGAAGTAGTTTTTTAGGTGTCTGTCAGCCTTGGCTGCCACCAAACTGTATTTGTAAACATGAAAGTGGAGGAAGTAAGTTTTCTGCTTAAGTTAATTGGGGGAGGGAGGGGGTGGGATTTTTTCCTTTCCTTTGGTGGGTGGGGTGTGTTGTGTTTTTGTTGTTTTTTCATTGTTTTTTTTTAAAGTCAGTTTATCTCCAGTGATAAATACAGCTGTACATTCAAGGACACTGTCATTCCCTTAGTACCACTGTGTCCCATCAGAGTTGTGTTGCTCTGTTGCACTGGGTGCTGTAAAAACTCATCCTAAGACTAAACCACTTCAGGATCTCTGCAGCTGAAGAAAAGATGTCTGTGGCTAAAGACTATCTCTTAATGCATCTGAACAATGAACTTGTAGTTCTTGCAGTACTACTTCAAAATGCAGACATCTGCTGTAAAAGCCAACATTTATTTTATCTTAGCTCTGAAATTCTTGTTTGAGAGCTTGTAGGCAAGATTTAAATCAAAAAAACACTTGTTTCCAGTTCTCACCTAACTTAATATTTTGACTGTTAGATTTTTCTCAGTGTGTAAGTAGAATATTAAATATTACCTCTAGAGGAATGTTTGAATCTTCTTCAGTAGTTTATCATGTAATATTTTGTTTGATAAACACAACATTTTACAACATAGTTTAGATTTTGTGAGGGAGAACTGTTCAAGTTGAAAGCTCAATGGTATCTTGCTAGTTATGCTTAGATATTGTATCTGGTGCTCTGCAAAGAAGGTGAAAAAT
This sequence comes from Picathartes gymnocephalus, assembly GCA_013390045.1. Classification (NCBI taxonomy): domain Eukaryota; kingdom Metazoa; phylum Chordata; class Aves; order Passeriformes; family Picathartidae; genus Picathartes; species Picathartes gymnocephalus. The sequence goes on along the minus strand of WEKY01037918.1, from coordinate 149,223 downwards.
TACAAAACAAAGGCAAAGGAACATTTAATTTATTGCAAGGTCACATTCAGGAAAAAGAACTTTTATGTAAGAATAATTTCTCAGCAAGATCTAGCTAAGTGAGTTAGATACCTACAAAAACCTCGTGAGTAAAAGCCTTGCAACTATGGTTCAAAGAGTCTTACGCTATAGTATTTTTTATACATCAGAAAATTATATAGTAATAAACTGTTACACTCCTGATGAGGTCAGTTTTATTCCAAGTTACATGCAAGCATAACAAGCTATGTGAGTGAAATAAGAACAGTTCTATGTTCTTATGGTTAATTACGATGACTTGATGTTTTGAACTTGTTGCCAGATAAGACACTTCATTCTGTACTTATTTGAAGAAGCTATTAATAGAGGGGTTTTCTAAGTTGTCTGCTCTGGCATTTAAATAAGGGTTTTGTTGGATTTTTTTTTTTAATAGCTTGATTTTAAAAATTCTTACCGCTTTCTTCCTAATCTGTGAATGCATCCTTTTGTTTTCCCAGGAAACAGTTCCCATGCTATACCCAGCAGATCCTAACGGAGCACTGTAATGAAGTGTGGTTCTGTAAATTCTCCAATGACGGCACTAAATTAGCAACAGGATCTAAGGACACAACTGTTATTATATGGCAGGTTGATCCAGTAAGTGTGCAAAGTGTGAAAATGTGTATGACTTGTCTTTCCCTTCCCTCTCACCTTTCTCCTGCTAGGATGGTGTGATTCTTGTATGACTGGCCAACATGGACTGTAAGCCCTCTTACATCCCATTCCCTGGGATGTGAAAGTCTTGTAAATCTTGTAGCTGTAGGATATTTCATACATTGTTCCTACACATATCTATTAGTATATAAATGAAGAGATTGATTGAAAGTGTGTCCATCTATTTCATAACAACTGAAGACTGTGAATAAACTTGAACATACACACACAACATTTGAAGTTGCTAATGCTTGTGAAACACTATCAGAAATAAGATCCTTATGATTTTTTAACCACACAGCTGCAGGCTGATAAGTGAGATGGAAAATGAAAGGTTTCTGCAGTTCCATACTGCTGTTTGGTAGGATTTGAGAGCTGAGGTTTTTTACTTTCACTTCAGGTTAGGAAGCCATATAATCTGAGTCCTTTTTGCTGTTAAAATAGTGGGAGGACTTGAAACCCTGTTCCATGTGCATAATTGTTATGTAGCCCCAGGACTAACAGCAGGCACTATGGCTTTTTCAGGCATAAGAGCTGCTGTGGTTTGTGTATTTCTGGGCCAAGAGCTGCACAGCAGCAAAGTTGACTTCTGTTATTTAGTTTGGAAGTTCTGTGTTTTGTTTGTTGGTTTTGTTGGGGTTTTTTTAAGAGAGAGTAATTTAGGTAAATTAAGGATCAAATGTTTTTTGCTGTTAACTTGTCACTTGACTGTAGTTGTACGTCTTCCTTTTATATGGATTGGTTTTAATACCAAACATCTTGATTAGCACATCTTTAAGTGAATTGTTAACTAATAGCTCCTTAGTAAAACCAAATAAATGTCTTAGGAGTGTTTAGACTAAGCCTTTTGACCAAGGGTTGCTAAAGAATAAATATCTCTAAAAAAGTTAGTGGGAAAGCAGCTTTGTAAAAAAATTTTTTTAAAAACTTGAAACCCTTTCAAGCAGGTGGATGCTTAAATAGCATTATATCACATCAAGTGATTCATTTTCGTATTTGCCAGAATATGCTTCTTATGTTTGCTGTAGCAGTTGACAATGTCTTTTGACCCGTAAATTTAATCTGATTTTCAAGGCTGTAGGTATGCAGAATTATTCTAATCTGTTGCGTAAGCTACATGGAGACAGAAGTCCATCAATGTCTGGGCAGGTGATGGGAGAGCCCTGTTTTAAATGAACAGTGTTTGATTTTTCCACACACACTTCACGTGTGTGAGAATCCTTCATTTCGTCCATTTTTTTCTTCACTGCCCCTCTTGAAGTGCAGTGATACTGCTGCAATGTTTTCTTGATTTCATACCTTGAATTTCTTACTTCTTTTCTAAGATCCAGCTACATGTCTAGACTGTCTTAACCTGTGCTTCTGTTGTCATTTTCGTATGCTAATTTCAAAGTTCTAACCCAGACTCAGCAGCATTAAATAGTGCCTTGAGTTGACTAGGTTTGTGTGGGATGCATTATTTGACTGTCAGGAAGTGTGGCAGAATCTCTGTGGAACACAAAGAATAAGCACACTCTGCATCACGTTGTCTAACATGCATGTTCTTTAAGAGTTCTCCTTTAACTGGCTCCTTACAAAAATCCCTTCTGCATTTTCTGAAAACCATTGAAAGGTTTTTGGCTTTTCAGCCAAGGAGCTCAGCTACTGCAGACTTGAGTTGATGCCTGAATAGTTGCTTGTCACACACAACAAAAATTTGGGAAGCTCTATGTAAGGGATAGAAGTGCTGAGATTTCTTTTGGTGGTGGGTGGGAGGTAGGTTGACTCCATTTGGGGATGTTTGCCTGAAATACCAGTGACTGCTGTTTCAGAGCATGGTATAGCAGCTTTATGGTATTTGGAGGGCAGCATGAGAGCAGTATGGAAGTTAGTAACAGCCACAGAGTTCTATCATTAGAAGAGGAGTATCTTCTCTGTCTTGTTCCTCAGGAGTTTCAAATATGCTGAAGTGACAGTCTACTTTAATCCTGTTATAAAAAGAAATATATCTTCTAGACAAGCTCCAGGATGTGAGATGATGTCAGACATGACTCAGTTTCCTTGAAAATCACTTTAGCTGCAGACACAGCAGTGTCTAATGCAGTCCAGGAATAATGATTAGAATGGAAAAGGGGTCTCGAGGAGGTCCATTCATTTGCTTTTCTTTCTCTGCACTCTGAAGATTATTCTTAGCTCACTTTCTTTTGAAGAATTTGCTTTTTCTAGCCAGCAGAACCCCCAGTGCTGCAGGCTGAGAGTCACCAAATCCCTCACAGCTAATGCCTTCATGTCATGCTTCCTCTGGTCTTTCTCCTTAGAATCAAGAAGTGCTCTGTTGATTAATACTGAAAAAAAAAAAAGAGAGAAGGGACAATTAGAGAAATCAAGCTAGTTTTTCAGATTAGTCACTCTTTTTGAAAAGAAGTTAGAGATATAAGCATCTGCCATGCATGGAAAAAAACGGGGGAGGGTGGGTGGAGGGAGGACAATTTGATTGCCTTTTCCAAGAGGCTTCAAAGTGATTATTGTCAGCGTTTTAACAAGCTCTGTTCTACTTGTGTATATGTATGCTATTGCCAAGAGTCAGTGCTAATACTGTACTGAAGCATGTTTCTGTATTTAGGAAGCCAGTGTGTGGTTGTTTCACAGTATCTAGCTGTACTATTTATTTTTATAAGGTTCTTGAAAGTCAAGTTCCTCTGATGAGGCAGCAGTAAAACAGTTGTAATATAGAGATGATACAAGATGCTGCATGTGCCAAGTACGCTTCATTCACTAAATTTGGCAGAAAACAGCTTGCTGTAGGCAACACTTCTGAAATAAGAATGCCTCTCAAGGAAGTTTTTAAAAATATCTTTCTGTAAATCTCCTTCCTTGAGCAGCACACACAAGATTCATGCAAGTTTATAGAAATACTGGCACTTCAAAGTTTTTCCTTGTCAGCATCTGTGAAGGTTTTCATTCTCTGTTTAATCGTAAGAGGTTTCCAATATGTCTTTACTTCTAAGAAAGTAACTTAATTCTCTAAAATACAGGTAATAGTATTTTCATATTCCAGTAGATGTAGAAAGATTCGGCACTACAGAAATCTTCTGTACTAAGGCAAGTGTAGTGTAATGTAAAACTTTATACACAGTGGTATTTATGTTCAGAATCACTGAAGATTAGAACAAAAATACCTGAGAGTGTTCTTGTTTTGAAGGGTGAAACTTGGGAGCTTTAATTTTCTGGCCCTACTGTGTAAACTGGCAGTTACTTTTCCAATACAAACCTATTCACATCTTGCAGGTGCCAAGTTGATTAAAGTAAGCTTGCTGTGCTGTGAACACTGTGGAAATGTGAAATGTGGTGGGAGTTTGTTTGCATTGTCTCAAGAGCACCTCTCTTGTTCCAGGACACTCACCAGCTAAAACTACTTAAGACGTTAGAAGGTCATGCCTATGGGGTCTCCTACATTGCCTGGAGTCCAGATGACAACTACCTTGTTGCCTGTGGCCCAGATGATTGTTCTGAGCTTTGGCTCTGGAATGTACAAGTAAGTGGTGGCTAAGAGTGAAAAAGAAAACTTTGTGGTCAGCCTGCTACTTTTGTTTCGATATCTGAATACTTCAGGCATGAAAGAAGTAATTGCTGCAAACTCGTGCCAAAGTGGGAGTGTCAAGAAGAGATGCTCATCTTGCTGCCCTCCTCTCAATTTGAAAAAATAATTATGGCAGCCTTCAAGTTCTCTTTGCACTTTGGACAGAATTGAAATTGGAGTTAAAGTCTATGTGTCTGGGATTGTTCAGCAATTTGGGTGTACCTGGTTACTGATCACTGCTGAGAATGGATGGCAAAAATTTATAGGACCTCAGGAAGCTGAAGAGGACAGCAAATGAATCAACAGAAGCAGAGGGCAGAATTATCATTGAAGGGAAGCAGTTGCTCATGGATGATTTTAACAAGTAGCAAAAGTAAAAGATGGAAGCTGTTTTACTTCATGTAACCCTCCCAGTCATGTTAGTGGAAGATCCACAGAGGCTTCAGTTTATGATTTCAGAACTTCATCTTTCCATCAGACACTAGGGCATTTTGCCATTCCTTCCATGAATTTGAAAATCACTTTCTGCTGTTGAATTTTATGCGCACTTGAGTTGATACAAAAGCTTCCCTTGCCTTGGTTAAGAGCTATATAGACTTCCTTGTGCTGCCTTGGACTCTGAACTAATTTAGTTTTCTAAAACAAAAACATTCTCTTTCTTCACCCTTGGAACACTTTTCTTCTGTTTAATTGACTAAATTGGCTCAGTGAAGAGCACTTCTGACAATGCCACTCATTGGCGTTCTGTCTTGTGAAACGGTGGCTTTATACACAAGGTATGAAAGCTAAATTTTGGCATGGAGAACTTCAGCTCAAGGAGGAAAACATTGTAACTGCTGTGATAATTTTAACTTCTTACTAAAATGTATTTTGTCACCTCTTTTGTCTCTCTCTGCCTCCTGTCTTTGTGTTTTGATTTTTTTTTCTTTTGGTAGTGCTTGTTACTCTCTTGCCTTGCTCATGTAATTTCTTTTCATTCCACTCTTTACTCAAAATCTTTTAGTTGTCTGACACACCAGCTATTCCATCTCTCTTACTTTTAGAGACGTAAAAATTGTCCCAAATCAAGTCCTGGATCACTGGATATGCTAAAGTAGTTCTGCTTATTTATTACATTATTCATAAACATGTGTTTTTAATAAATATTTTTTAATGAACCTGTTGAAATATATACACTTCCAAACACTATTCATGTCAGATAAAATTACTAGTGCCTTTTTGGGAAAGGGTTCTGGTATAAGGCCTTGCTGCTGTTGTTTATTTTCCAGACTGGGGAGCTGAGGACAAAGATGAGCCAGTCTCATGAAGACAGTTTAACAAGCGTGGCCTGGAATCCTGATGGGAAGCGTTTTGTAACAGGAGGGCAGCGTGGACAGTTCTATCAGTGTGTAAGTTCTCTGCATCTGGCCCTTTGAAAGCAAAGCAAGAAACTAAAGTTTGGTCAGTGCTTTTTCAGGTTTTTTGTGCGTGTATACACTGAAGCTTCTGATCCTTTGTAATTCAGAGAAGCAATGCATTAATGCAGGTATTTCAGCAGCACTTCTGTATGGAGCAGTTTGAAGGGTTTGAGCATCTTTGGTCTGCCTCAAGGAGGATTTGTGGTCTGGAATTTTTATTTCCTGCTCCAGAAAATACACTAATAAAAAGCAGTACCTTTGTCCACAAGTGTTTTTATTCCACAGAATTTTGACTACATCTTTTAGTTTTTGCATGCTGCCTTTGCTTAATGAAAACAGAAATTTGAAACCCTCATTACTTGACTAGTGTTGATTTGGGGTGGTGGTCCTTAGTCTCACCATGCTATGATTATCTTTTCATTTGAATTGGTGCCCAAAATAATAATGTATTATGCAGACCTTGCTGTGAAGGTCAGTGATGGAGTGCAGGTGGCACGTGTCATGCATGAGAAAATAAGTGACAGAAGGGATTCTCTGCTCTCCAGGGCAGATTCCTACAAAAGCCCTTGGTTAAGACAGCCAAGTTCTAATTCATTAAGCCCTCCCTTATAAAAGGTAAGATTGCTTTCTGGAGCAATTGTCTGAATAGAAAGTGAAAAATACTTTTATTTGTGTCACAGCTCCTTAGAAACCTGAGACTAATTGTTCAGTGTTTGTTGTTTTTTTCCTTCTGCTCAGGATTTAGATGGTAATCTCCTTGACTCCTGGGAAGGGGTGAGAGTACAATGCCTTTGGTGCTTGAGTGATGGGAAAACTGTTCTAGCATCGGACACACACCAGCGAATTCGAGGTTATAACTTTGAGGATCTCACAGACAGAAACATGTAACTACCTCTTTTTTTGGTTCTGAATTCCTGCTCATTAGTGTCAGAAGAAAACTGAGAAAGGGTTTGGGGGACAGGATGGGAAATTACTTAGTGCTCTCAATATTAAAAGAAGAATAACATGAGACAAGAATTAGTGAGCAAGTTTCAGCAAGCAGCATTAGATCAAGTATTAAAAATAACTTCCTAAGCACTGGAGTAGGTTTCTGGTGGATGTTTTGACATTTCTATTATCACAAATATTTGTAGTCCTCTCAATTCCTGGCATATTTTAGTATATTCTGCCTTGAATTTAGGAGTTGGAGTTGAGGTCTGAAGTCCCTTTTGTTCTTGGTGTTTGGCCTAAATATAAACAGGTATTGCAGACCTGGCTTGTACTGATGTGTAGAGTCATACCTAATCTCATTTTCAGAACTGTTTTTCCCTGATAATATTGCAGAGACAGGACATCCCTTTTGTATTGCATCATTATCTGGTTATCTTAACACTTTGTGTCTTGTCATTTCAGAGTACAGGAGGATCACCCTATTATGTCGTTTACTATTTCAAAAAATGGCCGTTTAGCTTTGTTAAATGTAGCAACTCAGGTGAGTTGGGGATGTTGAAAGGAAATGGATATAAATCTGCTTGCAACTGCTACCTGTTTTTAAATATTTAGATATGAGTTGGAATGTTTGATATTAATTAGTTGTATATTGTGTAATATGAAGGCCTTAATATTCATAAATACAGCATGGAATTCTCTGACAAGAAGGCAGTCTTATTCTTGAGACCTGATATTTTTTTGTTGTTGTTGTTTGGTTTTTTTTTGTTTGTTTGTTTTTTGGTTTTTTTTGGTTTTTTTTGTTTTGACTGATTTACAGTCAAGAGTTTCATACTGTGAAATATGTAGTATTGAATGTTATCTGGTTATTGCATTGAGAAGCCAGGTACAGCAAGAACTGTGACACTTTAACATGTCTGTGGGCATGAGAATTAGATTTTATCTATTTCTGCTTTTGAAACCTTGGATAAGAATGAGAGCTTTCTGAGTGGAAGGAACCAAAGGCTGAAAGTTTAGTTTAGTAATTTGGTACATTAGTACTTCATCTAATAGTAGTGTACTTTCATATGTAATTTTTTTTTCATTGTTCAGAAGAATGCCACTAATAATGTTTAATAAAATAACATTGTTTATATTATTTCCAGGGAGTTCACTTATGGGACTTACAAGACAGAGTTTTAGTGAGAAAATATCAAGGTGTTACACAAGGATTTTACACAATTCACTCGTGTTTTGGAGGTCATAATGAAGATTTCATTGCAAGTGGCAGTGAAGGTAACACCATTCTCCTTTGTGCAGAAAACTGGAACACTGTATCCTTCCTATACCTTTATCTTACAGATGACAGTTGCTAACAACAATACTGTAAAAGCAAACCAACTGGTTCATGAAATAAATTTGAGACATGCTGAGATTGTGGCATACTTCAAGAGGTAATTGTGGGCTGGCAGAAAGAATCTTCTGAGAGGATGGTAGAGGTAGAACGCATTAATGGCTCTTCTGTGTTCCTTCCTCTAAAGCAAAAGCATCTGCACAGTTTTAATTAGAAATGGGTAGGGTGTTCTTGAGGATTTTTCTTTTTGTGGTATGATACTTAGACTTCTGGTTTGAATAAAAGGTACTTCTGGGGAATAACAGCTTCATTTGCCTGTTGAAGTTCCAGGTGTGGTGAGATTATTTTAATTTCAGTAGAATCATTTTAATTACAGACAGAGTAGTCTCAAATTAAGCAGTTGTTTACGTAGTCTGGTAGACTTTCTGGGTGATTAAAGGCTTTCTGGTATGTTTTTATTCAGCTGTCTGTGGCAAGAGAAGGAATTTGTTAAAAGCTTATGTGTTTAATTGGTTCAGTTCTGTCACTGGTGTAGTGCCATCACCTGCCATGGAGGTCACTTAAAATTCAAGCTTCTGCAGGGCTAAGAATTACACTTGTAATATGTAAACAAATTACTGTGAGTAATGTGTAACTCAGTCCTTAGGAAACAAGGTTGGCCAAGGCATTTCCTACTATCCTGTTTTTTGAAAATATGAAATATGTCTAAAATAAAACCAAGTTTGATCCTCTGACTATATCCAGTGGAATATGACTGAAGGACAGCACCTCCAGTCCTCCAATTCAGGGTGAATCTCTTTTCATGGTTAGACAAGCTTCTTCATTTGAGATCTGAGTGCCTGAAAGTTCAGGATTTGTTTAGCCATGACTGTGTGCGTGTGTAGGTGTAGATACTATAGGCACCAGTCCTTTTTCCCTCACAGTTTGACTTTCTATTGTCTTCATTGTTTAAAAATAAGTTAGTTGAAACTGATGGTAAGGAACTGATGATTCCTTAGATTTGAACTGTCTGAAGCTGCTGCCTCTTTGCAAATGTGGCTGCTGAGACTATTTTTTAAAAACCAAGGAAACAAAAACAGCAGATCATATTGTCATAGCCTGTTTTAGAAAGTAATTGATCATATTGTCATAACCTCTTAAAACATGTCGGCAAGGTAGGGGTTTCCCTGACAGTTGCATCCATAGGAAGAAAATGGAGATCTGTCTCAGAGGGTAATTGACTGTTGTCTTGATGTAGCTATCTTTTTTCCAAACCAAAGTACAGGCATTCTGACAACACCAAAGTACTGCTGTGTGTTTAGGCTTTGGTTCTCTGACAGAGCAGAGGCTTGTGTGTCCAGTGTGTGAATTGTGTTGTTTGGTGAATGGCATGGATGTGTAGTCCCCTTGAAATCCTAAGCACAACCGGAACATTTGCATCAACACAAGCACATATGAAGATGGCACCCTCAAATGAGCTAGTTCACCACAAGACAAGAGAGTTAATGGGAAAAAGCCATGAGGCTTTTCCAGCAGGGAGGTCAGAGAGCAAGTTTGTTTTATAAGGAGCTGGGAGGAGGAATAGAGGAAGATTGGTTTGTTTGCTGAACCTTCAGAGTGACATTCCTTTGAAAGCCTTTCAAATAAATGAAAGTATTTTGATCTAATTGCTAGACCCCAATACCAGGCTTTTGTATAATACTAGCAATATGTACTTTTCCAGTTCATGTAGCTCTGTTTGGAATATTCCACAGTCATTCCTAGAGAGGTAAACCCACAAACCTCTTACAGGCTGCTGGTCTACAGCTGGGACAACCCCTCTTCCCCTCTCCCCCCCCACCCCATATTTATTCTTAAGTATGGTTGGTCATAAAGAATAACTCTTCTCTAAACATTGTAGTAGAGTGTCTAACCAGTTCACTATTCTATTTCTAGCATGTTGCTAGAAGTAATTAAATGCTTCCCATCACAAAATAGCATCTGTAGGGTTTATTTGCATCTACTTCTATATGTACAAATGGATATCTTTAAATACCACACAATAATTGGTTGTCAAAGACAGTAATAACTCACAATTTGAGCCATTAAGTTTTGCCCTCCCTCATTTGCTCTGTTTGCACTTTCACTGGAGTGTTACAGGATTTTAATATTGAGAAGTTTTTCATCAACTGTAGAGCTGTCATCTTATCTGGTATTCATCAACAGGAGGTGGTTATAATTATTCTTAGTATTCATGACTTTATAATGCATTTACTAATCTGCAAGTACAATTATTTGAGGAGCAAGAAATCCAGAAATCTTCCTTTTTGAATAAGATTACAACTCCACGCCTGTAACTAAAGCGTAGCTTGGTTTCTCTCTTTAGCCATGTATTGTCTTATTTGCATTGCAGTCAAATGTTTTTCTTCAAACACCAAGTGTAGTAGACTTGCACGTGTTAAAAAAGAATGTCTCTTATTGGAAGAGCTTTGCCTGTGTTCTTTTGATCAGTTGTAAAAGAGGAAATTTGTTAGTGCTGTTGCACACTTGAGACTCGGGTTTTTGACGTGATTTTAACGAGAGCTGGTGTGGCATTGCTGTTGTCTCCATGGATGTGTTTGGTGCAGAGCAGTGCTGCTCAGGCTGCTTTTCCATGTGTTTGGTGCAGATCATAAAGTGTACATCTGGCACAAGCGCAGCGAACTGCCCATCGCGGAGCTGACGGGGCACACGCGCACGGTGAACTGCGTGAGCTGGAACCCGCAGATCCCGGCCATGATGGCCAGCGCCTCCGACGACGGCACTGTTAGGATATGGGGACCAGCGCCTTTTGTAGACAACCAGGATATTGAAGGTAAAAAGAAATGTGTTGCTAAAAAATTACTCGCTGCTTTGTCTTGGTTTTTTCTAGCGTACGAATGGTGGTTTTTATCTGAGTTTACTCGTTTTGTGGAACAAAAAAAAGAAACAACCGGTACTTCCAATATTATTCTGACATGACCCTATAGAAAACTGTGGTTGTCACTAAGACCTTAGGATTATATTAACTTATTTATGCAGACTCCATAAAAACCTTGCCTTCAATGCTTAGGTTTAGTAACGTACAATGTTAATAAAATCTAAACAGCGCATTCTAACCACACTGTGAATTGAGTAATGGTACTGTAATGGTTACAGAAGGAATCTTCCAAGTCTAGAGAGAATTTTCCTCAGAAAAATCTATACAAAATTGAATCTTTAATAACCATGAGCAACCATATGTCTCCATGGGAGAGAGAGACTGTGCTCATTCTTTTGCTGCCAAAATGTACGCAGGTGTTCCCAGCCATTCTTGCTTCCCCCAGGATTGTTAAGGAGATCTGCTGGGGAGTTGTGCAGTTTATATGCTTCTGTCATTACACATTCAACCTTGCAGCAAGAATTTACAGGAGACATCAAAATGATACTTAGTTTATCCTATTGCCACAGGACCTCGTGGATGTGACTTCAAGGGGGACCTGGGCAAAGTAATCAAAGAGAAATCCATTAAATGCTGGTAGATAAGTAAACACCTCTAGTTCAGAATGTTGCTTAGGTAAAAATGTCTGAAAGTTGGAAGGATATTAGAAGGTAGAATTACTCCTCTCCCTGCTCCAGTGCTTTGATACATCTGCTTCTAGTCTTGGACTAGGTGAACCAGCCTGGCTAATCTCTAACACCTGGAATGCCCCCATAAGGAGTCAGAACCTGTCCTCCAGCTGGTTTTACTCATGCCATTGTTTGGTTTTCTCCAGTGAGCTGCTTGCTCATTCTTTTAGTTCCTCCAGAAAACGAACCAGTAAGTGCCATCAAAACTAAACCAACAGCAAATGGATTTCTCAGGGCAGTGCTTTTGCAAGAGGTGTAGGTGTGTGGAATAATACCTAACCACTTAGGAATCCTAAATGGGTGACAAGATAGGTCTGTAATTAGTACACTCCCCATGAACTTGTGTGTTACTTCTTTTTGGACTAGATGCTTTGTGAGTACCCACACCTAACACGCTAAAATAATTTCTAGATTGATAGGAATAATTTTATTTAAAATAAGTAATTTTAAGCATGAAATTTAGCTACAGTATAAGATCCGTTAGTTAGTGCATGTTCAATTAAAATTTATATAAATACACTGTATTAATTACTTTGATAGAAATATGGAGTGTTGCTAAGATCTTCAAGCTGTGATTTCTTTCTCTCTCTGTTTTTGTTCAGAGGAATGCAGTAGCATGGATAGTTGATGGCGAATTTGGAGCAGACGACTTCAGTTTAACTTAATTAGTCGTATTTTAAATGGCTTGGGATTTGGTGCAAACAAACATGATTGATAGCTGGACAGACTTGCTCGTCATGAAAAAGAACCATTTCTGAAGCCCGGTTGGGGCCAAACATTTACCACCTTTGCTTCATAGTAACCAGTCGAGATGAAGCACGTCCTTAGAACTTTGTTGGACACCGTGTTGAAATTACCCCCCCCCATCGGTTGTGAAGAACTGTGCTACATTCAGGCTAACCATTGAACTCAGTATATATATTTTTCCCTCCTGCCTTTTTGTCTGGCAGGCTACTGTTCTTGTTGCTCTTCTGTGTAATGAAGTTTAAATGCTTGTTTGGAACACTTTATTTAACAGTTTAGAAGGCTTGATAGAAAGAGTGCTTTAGTCTGAAGAGTATACATTGGATAGGAAAGTATTTCCTTCTCTTGTTTCTCAAGTCTCTCTCCGCCTTACTTAGCTTGAGATCTTTGCAGCTTGGTTCATGGATTCTAGCCTTGCCCGTTGCGCAGTATATCTACCAATTGAGAGGATAAACCAATGAACTATGTCAAAAGCACTCTCAGTATCACATTTGACAAAAAGTTTTGTACTTTTCACATAGCTCGTTGCCCTGCAAAGGGGTTAACAGCACAATTTTTTAAAAATAAATTATTTATAGGATTAAAATGACTTCATTTGTATACATTTGGAATTAAAACAATGCAAGAAGTGTCGTGAAACATGGTATCACTGATGCTTTTCTGGAGTGTCCTGAGACCCAATCAAAAGCAGAGGTTGGAAGGAGATTTATGTAGGCAGTAAAGCATGTTTTAGTTGAAGGAATTCACTGTCCATCTTAACAGATAAACTGTATTAGTTAGGAAAAAAAAGCATTCAGACTGCACCACCAAACTGTATTAGTTAGGAAAAAAAAGCATTCAGACTGCACCACCAGTCTAAGAGTTTAAACAAGAAGAGGTCTTTTTGGTTTTTTAAATTACATAGATATAAGCAACAATGCTGGTATAAGAGGTAGACTACACTTCAAGGGAAGAATGTGTTGAAAGAGTCCTTTCTTCACGAAGTCAACACTTTGTATAAGTAATTTACATACAAATGATAATTAAGCACTTGTATTATGATGGAAATTTTTTCTTTATTTGATAAACAAGGGTGGACAGATTTCATTGTTGAGAATATACTTTTAAGTTTGCAGATATAAATGCCTCTCCCATACCTTGTTGCAAGCTGGTGCTGTGAACATCCCGACACATCTAGGAATAGTTCCACTAATGTCCCAGGTTAACAAAAAACAAAGACATTTATAATTTAAACATTTATTCCTTTTGACATAAACAGATGGCCTGGCATCTTTGTGCTTCTGCACTACATACAAATCCATTATGGGATGGCACTGGATTCCCTTTTAGCCACCTTGGATGGAAAGGTAGTGTTGGTACTGCGGCAAAGTAAAAGAAGGAGCAGGGAAGGGCATGCCACCAGGAGTCATGTGAGCAGAGGTGTGGACTTCATCCTTTCATGAGATAATGATCTAGTGTCCTTATTAGTCATGTGTGGAAGAAGGGTGGGGGAAGGTTTGCTGGAATTCCTGGGAAGAGAGGTATTCTTTGAAGAATGAGAGTGTGATGTTTCCCAGAAAAACAAAGGTTAGCAGGTTAGATTTTTTTTTTTTAGATTCCAGCCATCAGGTGGTGTGTTTGCCTGACCTTGTGTGCAAACTTAAGCATGAGTTAAGGGTCTGATACTGTGCTTGAGACCAGCCCCAAATCTGACATATGAGTCTTCTAATACCTCCAAAACCAGGTAGGAACTTAACATTCAGCCAAAAAACTAAGGTGAATGCTTTGATAGCAATTGCTGTTTCACAGCACTGGGAATACATGTGTAAACTTAAGATTATAAATCAGTTCCTTTTTCCTTTTGTCAGTTCTGGAGGAAGCTCTTAATTTCCCTTCCTAATTCAGACAGTGTAAGATGAGTTAGGCCTGTGGCCTTAATGTTGCAGGAAAACAGAGAAGTTCCTCTGGTCAAACTAGAGTAAGCTAAACCTTGGATTTTAAGGAAAAATTAATTACCTAAATTGTGAACAGTAAAATGTGGAAGTGTTTTACATATTCAAAACATGGTATAATTCATAAGCAATGCCAGTATGTGAATCTTTGGAAGTTACTTCAGTATTGTCTTACTCTGGAACTTACTTTTCAAACCAAACATTTTTTAGTGAGAGTAAGGAGAACAATGGTTTTGACATCCCTTAATGTCTTATACAGTGCTCCGGCGCTACGTACTCATGGAAATAAAGTGGGAGCTTTAGGCAGGTGGTGAAGGCTGGATCAAATCGCAAGTGTAGGTTTCAAGTCTCATGTGCACTTCAGGTGTTTCTGATGTGGTGGCCATAATTAACCAGAATGAGACTCTGTCCCTGGTGCAGCTGTGGGAGTGTATGGGCTGATTCCTGCTTTCCACGGCAGTGCAATTAGGAATTTAAACACAGAACTCTGCCAAAACACTGACCCTGTCTTCTGGACTTGATTTGTCCCTCTGGAGGACATGTGAGGTATTTAGAAGCTGAGTTAGGGAGAAGCACATGTTGGATCTCTAGCCCTTAGTGTGCTGCTGCAGCCATGTCATGTAAAGGCAAGCTCCAGGCAGGTGGCACTGCTTCCAGAGTGTCTCAGTGACAGCCTGTTTGCATCTCATGGGCCATGAGCAGACAGGACAGAAAGGTGAAATTAATCTTCATTTTGCCATACTACTGAGTACCACAGCAGCTGCCCTTAGAGATGTAGCAATGACTGTCATCCCAACCTGGAGATGAAAGAGAAACCTAAACTATTTCCAACACACTGCATATTCACACTATGTGGATTGAAAAGTACCAATACTTTTTGTGCACAGACAACAAAATGAGACCGGGGTGGGGTGGGGGGGGAAAAAAACCCAAATAAGTTTGCTCATTTGCAACACATTGCTTTCCATGTGCTTAAAAATGTTCACAGGCTGGAGTGTAAGGCTGGAACAAGTACACACCCACAAAAAGTACTGTATTTCTTGTCAGCAGGCCCATGGTTTTAGAGAGGAAAATACTCTAAGTGTGTATGCATTTTGTAACTTTTTCTAGTCACCTGTTGATTTCAAATATTCATAGTAGCCCCAGGTTATTGTCAAGGCAGATCTTAAAAAATGCTAAAGCATTTTATTATCTGGATGTTCTTTAGGTGTTCAGGTAAGTAATTTTCAAGGCACAATGGAACACAAAAGGGAAAATGGTAGCTCTGTTCATGTTTTGGAGGGGAGGGAAGTGGGGGAAATGACACCTTCGTTTTTAAATTCCCTCTGTCTTTTCTAAAGTTCTCCAACTTTAAAGTTAACTTCTCTTTATGATTGGAGCAAAGATGCGAGCTAGAAATCTACCCAGATCTTGCCAGTTACTTCTCAACTTGGCTTCAACCAGGTAACATTTAATAAAACTCCATCTGCTGTTGGGAGTTGGTGTCTAGTTGTGTATTTTTACACTACTAAGTGATGCTCTCACCCAAAATCAGTTGCAAAGGCTTCCTTAGCAGGAAGCCAGGACTTAAACAATTAGCTGTAGCTCAAGGGGATACGTCGTAGATCCAAATGGGGAGGGAGGTAGAGAAAAAGGAATGGACATCAAAAGCAGGATTTACTGACCAACAAACAAACTACTGTAACTCAAGGGGGAGGAGGAAAAATGCACTTTCAATAGTTTGTCCATATTTTTAGCTACAGAATACACTTGTATCTAATTTCTTTTTGAGACAACTATTAAGAGGAACACCCATCCCATAAATGGCTAATCCTCCTTTTGCCCTCCTCCTGTATTTTCCACATTGGCTTGAGTCCATTTTCAACTGCCATACTTGATTCTTGAAAACTGCTACTTTTAATGATGTCTAGAAAGCAAAATCATTAACTATGACACTTTTTTTAAACAGGGTGGACTTAATTGAAGTGTGCAGTGTTGAACTACTGCTGCAGTAGCTGCCTCTAATTGAAATAAACTGTAGCCAAGTTTTCTGTCTATTCATCCAGATACTCTGGATTCAGTAAAACATCTGTGAGAGTGTTCCTCCCATCTGGTGTGAGTGTGTGCGTGCATGTGTTCCACGAACAGACAGAGAACCAAATGTTCTAGGTACTTGTCATGTTTTATTGCATACTTTAAGTCGTGTGTATGTGAAGTGTCCTTTGACCAGAAGGTTTTGGTTAATATCAGTATATTTTTATAAATTTGAAATTCATTGTGCCCCATCTTTTTTCATAAACATTTTTCATTCTTAGGGTATATGTGCTAGATTTGAAACTTAACATTTTTAGGCACAGATGGAAAAAGTTATTGGCTCCTTGAAAATATATGGGACAAAATGGATCCTCAAAGCATGTATGTACTTACAAACCAAGCTGTAGAGATCAAGAAAAGAACTTTATTGGTGATCTCAAGATTTCTAAATTGTCAAGATTTATATGGAGTTGTGGTGGAACTAGTTAACACTTAGAGCTTTTGGTATGTAATGACTATTTGCTATGGACTGATATTAAATGTTTCAAAAGATTGCGTTCTTAAACTTTCTGGATTTTTGTTACTCTCCTTGGATATTATTAAGTAGTTAAAAATTTCTTTGCTATATTACATTAAAAACATAAGAACTTTGGGTCTCGTATTTATTTTCACTTGTTTTACTAATTATTTACAGAACACCATTTTAACTTTTTTATTTTATAAATGTGTAGTATTTTAAACATATCTTTAAAAATTGTTCAATTGGAACTACATTAATTTCTGATTTGTTTTTATTAGGATTTTTAAAAAAAAAATACACTTTTTCCATGTTGGTGCACAGCACTTAACAGAAATGTTTGTATTCCCTTTCTTTCAATTCAATAAACAATAAATAACTGGAATGAATAGTTCTTAGTTTCCCTAACTTGACTGACTTGGATGTTAATTTCTTTATCATTAATTATAGATTTCTTCCATAGTATTTCACTTCCTCACTAGGAAAATTAATTTGTGGCAGTGTAGCTGCAGCTGAGTCACTCAGTGCTGTGTGCAGGCTCTCCAGGCTCTGCTGTCTGGTTCTAATCCACCTCACCCTTGTGTTTGTACCTTAGCACTTGACTTGCCTGTGTCCCAGGCTGTGCTTATCTCCCTTGCTGAACATCTGCTCCCTTGAGGCTCCATGAAATCCATAATTCTTTAATGCTGCAGCTTGCTTAAATACCAGGCTCTGATTGCTTCAGGTGATCTGTGAGTTTTACGGGGTTTTTTGATACTTAATATTAAGAAGGTGCTCCTAAACTACTTGGGTCTCCTGCCTTTGTGTTCTCTCCAACTGCCCCCATGGAGCTGTCCCTCCTCCCTGTGCCTTAAACCAGAACCTCGTCTTTGTCCTGCATTTTATTCAGCTCTAGCTTATGTTGTGTTAAAAAGTTGTGCCTGAATTTCCACTCCCTGTAGCTTTTCCAAACTCAAACCTTGTGCTGACATATACATTCGATCTTTCAATTCTTTTAACTTGTGTATTTGATTAAAAGAAGTCTTCACTCCCTCTAGTAGCACCTTTTGTATTAACTTTATCCTCTCCCTTACAGTTTAGGCAGTGTATAGATAATTATGGCTTAAATGCAGCTGCCAAGAGAAGGGACATGCCTTATTCCTCTCCATGTCCTACTTTGTGCCACTTCCCTTGGCTGCTGATATTTGCAGGAGGGTTCTTGGGTTGCAGACCCACTTCAGCCATAAATTATCCAGACAGCGTGTGAAGGAAGTTACTAACAAATCCAGCCAAAAAAAGCTGTGCTTCATCTGCTGTCCTGTCTGCTTTTAATGGGGCAGAAGACTGCAAGAGACACAGGTGTATGAATTCTATAGACCTGTGACTCTTCAGCATTTGTAAGATTTAAGTCCTGTCGTTTGGTTTTTTTCTTTCTTAAGTGTTTTTTTTAATTTTTTTGTTTGCTCTGAAGGGTAACCACTGAAGCTTGTGTGCCTCTATTTCTGCCAAAGATAAGGTGCTGAATGTACTGATAACTGCTCATATATATAGCCCAAATTTTCCTACTGCTACCTCTAATGTCCATCATGCCCTATACTTAAAGGCATAAATGGTCTTTTGGCACTTGTACAAAATCCTAGAGAGCTTCTTGTGAGAGAAAGAATAAAGCTATGACAATCCTGAATAGATAAATAGTTACCTTTTGGGGTTTATCAGGGTTTCTGGTTGATTGTTAACCTGCAAGTAGAATTGTTCTTAGGGCTGCTGGTCAGACCACTGATGTATGTTCCATAATACATACACTTTAGAAAACCAAACCAGTCATTTACTAGATTGAGGAGACAACTATATAACAAAACAGGCTCAATAACCAACAGTCTGTAACTAACAACTAATTTAGGGGAAACATGCAATTCTACACATTTTAACTAACCCCCCAAATGCAGAATTGTTAACAGTTATGTAATCTCTCTGAAAACTAATACAGGATGATCATCTTTGCAAGCTGGCCAGGCTGTAGAATGTGGGTGAGGAAAAGGGCTCAGTAACATCAGTTAAAAGTTGGAATCCCTGCAGGACTTTATTTTCACTGATTAGGAGTTTTCCTATCAATTGCAGCTAATGGTTCATCACAAAGTTATACTTGGATACCTCAAGTCCAAAGGGAAATAGTCTAAGTGAATAGGAAGGAATCTGTATTTGACCTCACACCAATTTGTAGTGATAGTTAGATGAATTTTTTAAAAAATTAGTCTCAGGTTTCTAATTGTCTTGAATGCTATATGATAAGCTTGGTTTTAAATTACCCCATTCTCTGCTGCAAAGCAGGGAGGATTTTTTTTTTTTTTTTACTACCATAAAAATTTCTGTCCTCTGTGGGTCTCCCAGGAGTGAGATAACTGTAGCATCCCTCTTTCTAGCTAATGAATCACGTTTTTAGCTATTACAGTACAGTATTTTTTCTTGTTGCTGACGCTGACCTCTGAAGATCTCTGTTGAAGCAGGCACCGACCCTGTACAGTTAATGAAGGCTTCAACATTACCAGTGTAGCTATTCAGCAGTCTCTGAAACTGTTGCTGACGTTTTTACAATTCTTACAGAAGCAGTTGTTGGATATAAATGAACAGAGAACTTATTTATCATGTCTTTAGAATAAGCTATCAAGCTACTAGTTTAAGTAATGGACTTAAATGAAGTTAATGCTCAGGTTTCTCAGTGTGGAACAAGTTCAGTGAAATGTATCTACTGTCAGCAGTACAGCAAGGACCTGACTTAGGCCCTTTCTTCTAACACCCAAAATATGTGTAGTGGGTTTTTTTCACACACAAATAAAATCATTTAATTGCCTAACATAATATGCTAAAAAAGTTACTGACTTTCTACTCTTTCACAGTTTTATTTGCTCTCCTTTCTCCAGGCCTACCTCCTGTGTGGGTTTCGGCTTTATAGGGCAGTACTTTTTGTAGTTTGATGTTGTGCTGTCACGTAGTCAGTGGCATCTAGCTGGGGTAGCTGTTCCCTTAGTTATTTTTTTAAGGAGCACGATTTTCAGCAGTCTTTAATCTTTAACACAGCTGAACTTGGACTTCATCCATCAAAAATTTAAAGCCAAATTTCTCCTAGAACAAACACTGAACACAAGGTATCTACAGCAAAAAAGCTTCAGTGTTGCCTTTTCATGGCTGGCCCTGAAAACCGTTGTTAACTCCAGGTGTAAGACTTAAAACCCCAAGTACTCAAGCTGTAATTACAGAAGTGTATTTTTTTTAAAGTGTTTTAATTGATGTGTTTGTTCCAAGAGACCTGTTTGCAAGCACATATAAAAAACTTAGACAGTTATTGGACAGTGAGGGTACAAACTCAGGTTTCTACACTTATCACCGGTAAGAACTTGCTGCTCACTGAAGCAGAGTCGCATCAGAACTGGGATAAGTGGGGTTATGGTTTACCAGACCATTTCCCTGAGCTAAACAGACTCTTGGTTCACCCCACTGGCTATAGAAACAGCAGGTTCAGGGAGTAGCAAGTGCAGATAGTCTTTTGCTCTGTAACTGACTCCACCCCAGTGCAATATGATCTTTAGCTGCATGTCCATGATGTACTTCAATGACAAAGCAGGAGTTGAAGGGAAAAAGCAACTATTAATAGTGTTTCTTATTTATCTGCACTCTTACACACAAATGTCATGTCCACCAAAGGGATCTTAATCCATCCAAATACAAGACTTCATAGAGGTTGCTGCAGGGGGGTGAGGAAAGGGAAGGAAATGTAACTTTTATTCCATTGATTTTTGGCTGAAAAGAACAACACAAAGATGCAAGCTGTGCTCCTGTTACACTTTGAAATCTCTGTTCCAAGTGCTGCTTCAAATTAGGCTCTGATAGGACAGCTTGGCAGCCAGAGTCTCATCCTGACACCTCTCAGCAAGAATCAGATATCAGAGCTGCACTTAAATGTGTTCTGGAACTACCATCGTTACCAGCTCATGCTGGTGAAATCAGTTTTCGTTATCACCATTTAATTCCTACAAGGTCACTTCTGTAAGCAAGGATTTTATCTTAGAGAAACAGCAGCTCCAGCAGTTTGACTTGTAAAGGAACAAAAACAACTGCTACACAGATCCAATGTCTTTTGAAAATATTTTATGTTAAAAATACAGAAAAATATTTCTTGTTCAAAGAGGAAAAATATACTGCATGATGACACTGATCTAGGTGTGTTCGGGAGGTGTCTGTGGCTCCACAACCAGTCACTGGAGTGATGACCCAATTTGGCAGCTAATGGTTCTCTTTCAACTTCTCAATCATTTATCAAAGCCAGAATCATACTGTGACAAAGCAGAAAACATGATACCAGTGGATTACTGAAGCTTGTGAAAGCAGGAGCAGCTCTCACTGTCATGAGAGAGCTGCACTGAGAGAACCTGAAATAGAAAGTCAAGGCACCCCTGCAATGCTGCAGCAGAGGAACAGCAGCTCTGCCGTCTTGGAGTAAGTGGCCCTATTGCAGAACATATCAATTTGTAACTCAGTCAGATCAACTTCATTCTTTAAAAACAGAACTTGTAAAATAAACTCTGTCCTCAAGAGTATTTCCATTCTAAACAGGCCACTTACTGTAGGTGCTGAAAGCATGTAACTCTTTACACATTGTACTTGTGGTTTTGAGATTAGGAATAGCCTGAGTTTCCAAACAGTGTTTGATCAGAATGAATAAAGGCATTTAATGAGCCCAGGGATAGCTGTCAAAATATATTACTGAGGCTTAGCAGGATGCAAAAAGCTAAGACATGAACACCAGCAGAATAGAGGAGATAAAAATAGCTGGCAGACAATCCCTTTGTTCCTTGGGAGCAATTTTTGAAACTAACCTGTAAAGGTACATGAAGAAACAGAGCAGATGAAAGCCCAGCTTAATCATGGCTTCTTTCATGTGTGATTTCAGTTGTCCTCGGTTATGGATCTCTGTGGGATCAAATACTCCCATGTTTCCACTTGGCACCATAATGTACCTGAAAGTTTAAGAATAAAAAAACAAAAAACAACCAAAACTAACCACACAAGAAAACCTAAAAATGTAATCACTGAAACATCAGGGAGCGTCAGGGCAAGAGAAGGAGGAGAGCTTGCCAAGAAGGGACTTTCATCTGAAGAGCTGTTTCACAATTCAAGGTAAGGGAGTTCTGGATACTACATCCATGTCAGCCACTACAACCCACAAATAATAAGAGAACAAGAAGTACTAAAAACATCCGCCCAGCTTCCCATGTATAAATGGAAGAGATTCCAGGTAATAGCCAATTCCAGTTCATTTTAATTGCTATTCACAGTTAGTTGCTGTGATGGGGAAAACACCCACCCACAATGGAAAGATGCATTAGATGAAAGGGACCGGGAAAAAATTTAATTTAGCTAAGAATCAGTAATTTGTTTAGTGAAAAACCTCACATAGAAAATCACAAACTCCAGTGGTCACAATGAGATGGCATAAGCCAAGGAAAAGGATCTGTGCTGTTAGTCCTGCCTTTGTCACAGCCACCCTGGGACACCTCAGCACAGACACTGAAGCCAACAGGATGAGTTGGGCAGAACTGAAGATGCCAAGTTCTGCTGTCCAAACCCACATGAAAACAAAAGTTGAGTGAAGCCAAGTGAAATGTAAGCCAAGGAAGCACAAAACCAGCAAACCAAAGTTTTATGTCCCGTGACAACTGAGCCAGCAGATGTTCTTTTGTCAGAAGAATTTCTCGAGGGAGCAAATGCAAGCACATGAAGTTCTCACTCCAGCTGAGCTCAGCCTAGAACATCATTGAGATGTTGTACAGGCTTTACCTGCCTGGAATCAGACTCTTTCTATACAGGAATTTAACTCTTTGTCTTAAAGCTGGAGCAGAAACATGGTCAGAGGACAGAACACTTGTTACATTTTCTTCATACACTCTAATGGCACCACTTGTAGTCCAAAAGGCAACTCTTACAACCTTCATTTCCGTAACAGGCGGGGAAGGAAAGGGAACAAGCAACAGGGAGGTTTTCTAGCAGCAGTAGGACACTGGGAAAGAAAAAGTTTAGCTCACAGGGATTGTCTGTAGCAGAGATACTGAAAAGCACTGCAGCATATTTTACTAATATCAAGGACAGTTATCTCTCATTAAAAATAATTCATGCTAAATAATTTCAGTTTGAAATTCTCTTCTAAATTTGAAGTTTTGAACGATTTTTCTTAGTGTTATAACACAAATTATTGTCCATTTTCTGGGAATGTAATGCATTTTATTGGAATAGAAGGAGAAACACGCTTCCTGTACCAATTTATCCTAGAAATAGAATGCATAATTTTCTTAAATGTCTGGGATATGAATGCCATAAAGACAGCATGGATTAATTTTGCTTTTAAAAAAAAATGGTAACACTTAAATGATGCAACTTAATTGCATAAGCTGTGAGGCATCTCTTCCAAGAGGCCCACAAGGCAAGACAGCCTGTATTATATATCTAAGGAACTGAGCCGTGGAGACAATGCTGCTGGATGCTGACAAACCCAGCTCAATCCAGCTGTCATCCTCTACACAGCAAAAAAAACTTCTGCAGCAAACAAGTTAACTGTTAGCTTTAATAAATATACACATTAGTGCCTCCAGGATTTCCATTCAGTGGAAGCTGCTACCACAGCAACAGGACACTTCCCTCTAGATTTCCTAGTTTTTCAAGGGCTATAGAAGTTCTGGCCAGAATTTTCACTGATTTGGAAAGATTTTAAATTTTAAAATTTTTTTAACTCTTTCACTCTTCCACTTTCAACTTTTTAAAGACATGGCAAGAATCTCATTATTTGGACCTATTGTCTTAAGGAGGACTATATAACAAAGAAGAAGAAAAGATTTGAATGCTTCCCTTTGAGTTTTAAAACAAGGAGAATGTAAGACACACCTGTGTCTCACTGGAGACACTACAAAGTTAATAAAAAAATGTTAAGTATCATCTGAGTGTGCTGAACAAGAAGGGCTAGTAGAATGTTACAATAAACAGGTTGCAACTTTAAAAGTCTCTCTTGATGCTGTTTTTTAGTAACTCATCCTTCCTAGGATATGTTTCTGATACCCTTTCTGCACAAAACCTCTGTCCTCTCACTGAAATCCTTGAGAGAATTAGCAAATTAAGCCAGTACTACCTGTAGCTGCCATGTAGTCATTGGGATTAAGCAGGTTTTAAAGAAAAGTGAATAAAGGGAAGAGATTATCCTACCTTTCTGCCTATCACTTACAGTGCAAAGCACAGACTTCTTCAATCTCAACAGAATTATTTTTCTTCTGTATTTCTAACCTAAATTTCCCCTCTTTTACTTTGAACCCATTACTCCTTGTCCTATCACTACAGTTCCTAATGAGCTGAAAATGCTAAACCCCATACTTGCTTTTGCCAGCCTCTAACACCTTTACTGGAGATGGGATAGTCCAGGCTATTAATGTGGGAGAAACATCTTGATCCACAGAAAGAAGGGAGGATTAGTGAGACAGGCTTAACATTTAGACTTCTTGTGGCAGGACAGGCAAAGTATCATATTGTCATATTCATTTATTGCCCACACAGCATATGCAAAATTAAGGAAACAATTCTGGATTTTAGGATATTCAGAATATTTATATCATGTATGACAGATACAAAATGAGAGCTGTCAGTACAAAACAGCAATCAAAGCTTATTGCCTGATGTGTAGAAATAGAAATAATTTCTCATTTAAAACTCTCTCTGACCAGGTTTAGAATGAAAAGCAAGTGGCTACTTTAAAAATTAACATAAGTACACAAAATGAACCAGCAAAGTGGTAACTCGTACAAGGAATTTTCATGCATTCAGCCTGCAGTGTCTCAGCCATGCCTAAATGAAACATCAAACCCTAAACTTGCCAGCAGATCCCAAACCAAATACTATGGGACACATTTGTACATAGGGAGGGGCAAATAAAACCAGGCAAAACCATACCCTATGTGTGTGTATTTAGGCAACATTTATTTATCTAGCATAAAGTTATAGTGTCTCATGTTTCTCCAGCTTAGAAGCATTTGAAGGCTTTGGTGGCAGTTCTGTAGAAAACAAGGGTGATATTTATCAATATTTAAATAGCACAGCTATTTTGCCCAAGAACAACCAGGTTATCAGTACAGAGACCCTCAACTTTGTTTTAATGAGAACTGTGAAACTTCTTGTTTAATTCTACCAGCAACCCAACCCACCCCTGCAAAGAATTAGCCCTGGCAGGTTCAGGCAAACAAGAATTACAGCCAGCTTTTCATACCTGTACATTTAACATTTGGGCTTTTGGGTTCCCTCAGTGTAGTGACTGGAGGTAATCCGTGACAAATCCACACCCAGTTGCCATCAGCTTAACACCTGTGAAGGTCAGTTCTCCACACACCAAATGATATCAGACAAAATGAATGATTTGAACTGACAGTCCCAGTGTACAGAGAGCAGTGACACTGACTGCTGTCCTAGGGTGAGAGGGCTGCAAACCTTCCCAAATACAAACCTGCAGGATGGGGGGCCAAAACCAATGCAAATGAGGGGAAGGGACAAGTCAGTAAATGAAGGAGGGTGCAGGGGAACACACCACAGCTCCATGATTTAACAACCATCAGTCATACCAACCTATGCACTTTTATGCTGATAGCACAATCAGGAACAGCATGAAAAAATCATTAACTCTGTTTCCAGTACTATTTCATAATCACAATTAATCTGCTATTATTTCCTATGAATTTGGGAATGACCCACAAATTGAGATTCCTGAGCACTAAAGAGAATGCAAGCAAAGGCCAAAAGTTTCATGTCCTTTACACAGTTGGGTTTCTTGTCATTTTAATGACAAGAAATTTTGTTTGGTCGGTGAAGACTGTTAAGCAGCTCAAGAACAGCACTGAAACATCTCACCATGACATATTATTTACCTTTGTACAAATAGTTAAAGCTAAACTAGTAGCAGTGCTAAAAAGAAAGCCCACAAACCCTTAAGCACTTACCTATATATATTCCATGTGGCCACAGGCAGGTTAAGGAGAAAGATGAACCAGTGCAATGAAATAAGCATTAACACCGTGACAACTGCATGGCCAATCACCTCAGGCACCACCCACTGCAAAAAGGGGAAAGAGAACAATTATATGCACAAATGTAAATTTCTTTCTGAAAAGGTATCTATTAGGGATTATAATCTGTTTATAATCATGTAACATCAGAAAAACTGACAGCAGAGCCATGTGGCTCCATCATAGTGTGGAGAAATTGATGCCTCCAGGCAGACTCCACACAAGTAAGCAGAAATCAAGCCCTGAGATGTTTTAACAGAGGTGCTTTATCCAAGCATAACAGACATTTCTAGAGAGCAGCATAGCAGCTGTCTGAACACAACCGTAGCACACATGCATTCAAGAAAGAGAACTGAGAAGGTATACAGAGCTCATTTGAAATCACTGCACAGAATAGTGGATTTAGGAATTCAGATAATTAAAACCTGCACAAACAGCCTCAGGCTTGGAACAGATAGGAAAGCTAATCAATATAAAAACTGACATGGTCAAATTGGGTCAGCCCCTGGCAATTATACATTTCTGCCTTGACAGGAGCCTGTACCATTCTCTCTCACATTAAGAAAAAGTACCTTTAAATCAAAGTGAACATACCCACAGGAAGGCCACATTGATTTAATGCAAACAGTTTTAAGCAGAATTGTTTAAACTGGTACTTTTGTGATGGAATTTGCTGAAAGATGGACTTCCAAAAAAGACAAGCAGGCTGAAATAAGGGATACATGCAAAATACAGTGAGGCTCCTCAGATACCCATCACACCCCAGTCATTTGCAATGCTCAGCTGAAGGATGTGGTTTTATCAAACCACAGTAAATGCAAAGAACAATTTACTTTATTGAGCTTGGAGCAGCACGATCTAGCGTTGATGTAGTCACATTCCAGATCTGATAATGTGATTATCTGAAGTTCAGGATAAGGAAACACTGTATAGGAACTCAGAATACACAAAGCTTTACATTTAGCCAATAAACTGGGGAGAACCCTCTGCTCTCAGCATTCACTGCCTTGCTCTACGTTGGTCTGTCAAAGGCATATTTCAAGTAGTTACAACTCACTCTTACGTTAGATAGAAGGCCTGGCTACATTTTATCATCATGGCCAAGTGATTTTATTGTCCATTCCCAAGGGCAACTGTTGCACAAGTGCTAAGGTTCAGTTCAGCCCTTAAAACAGACCAGGGAGGCAAACTCAGTACTTTTAGTATCAAAATTGTTACCACAACCCTTGAGACCAAAACTTAAACGGCAGGCACTTTTAAAGTCGCCTCACAGAATTGTGCCGTTTTAAGCAGTGAATCTACATTTTTTTCCCCCTCAATATTTACAACAACATTGAATTAATTAATACTTTGCAAGGAAATAAGACGGTCGCATCATTATTGAATGAACTTTCAGACCAAAATACAAATATTTCAGACAGAGAAGTCTTCTCACAAAGGCTTAGGATGCACATGTGCACCTCGCCATACTGTCTCCTGGAGAGCTCATGGGTTTTTTCTCCAAGGAAATGAACAATAAGAGATTTTTTTTCACCTACTCCTAAAAAATGGGTTTTCATTTTTTCAACAAAAAACTTGTCCTTCTAGGACGCATTTCTTCCGAGTGGTTCTGCTAGAAGAACCGGGTAGAGCCAGAAAAAGCACTAGAATTGAAAGAGTGCGAAAGCCAGCTCTCTTTTATTGAGAAAAGTAAGAAAAAGAAGTCAAACCCGTGCCTTCGCACTGCAACAACGCCAGCCAGCAAAGACTGCGGAGCAGCCTCTAACAAAAGAACGTGGCAATGCCGCTTGCCGAGGAACTCGCAGCCCCGCAGCTACGAGCACACCGCTAACACAGAGCACGGCGTCCTTGCAATGAAAACACTGCTGGCCGCACTTTTGGGGCCCGAGCAGCTCCCGAGCACCAAGGCGGGGCACTCCCTCCTCGTTCCGCGCCGGTGTCGCCGCAGCCGCAGCCGCGCCGGCCCGTGGAGCCGCAGCCCCGCGGAGCGAGCACAGCCCGGGCGCCGAATCCGCGCCACCCCCGGGCCCCGCGGCCATCACCCAGTGCCGCCCGGAGCCCACCGGCCCCGCCGGCGCCCCAGAGGGCCCAGTCCGCCCCGCTGTCCGTTCCTGCCCGCCCCGCGTCCCCCATGCCAAAGGAGCAGGATACGAAGTAGACGGAGAGGAAGATAAGGGCGCAGCAGTCGATCAGCGAGAAGATGAAGACCACCGACTCCATCCCGCCGCCGGCGCCGCGCCCGCCGCGCTTGGGCCCTCCCGGCAGCCGTAGTCCCCGCCCCGCCCAGGCGGGCCCGCGCAGCGCGGCACGCTGGGAAATGGGGTCCTCTCCTCAGGCTGGGTGGTAGCCATGCGGTGCCGCCCCGGCCGTGTTTCTGATCCCCGGCTGAAGCAGCGCGTCAAGCAGGTACCGCCCGCCCGCCGGGGCACCCCCGGCACCCCCGGTACCACCAGTACCACCGGCACCGGCAGCCAGCGGGGAGCTCGTGTGTCCCTTTCTGGCTGAGGGGCCTTGAGCATCCGGCCCGCTCAGTGGCAGGAGAGGACCAAACCCCGGCCCTGCCTCTGAGTGCTTTAAAAAGGCTTTAGAAAGGCTTTAG
Organism: Picathartes gymnocephalus; assembly: GCA_013390045.1. Taxonomy (NCBI): domain Eukaryota; kingdom Metazoa; phylum Chordata; class Aves; order Passeriformes; family Picathartidae; genus Picathartes; species Picathartes gymnocephalus. Next base: position 120,842 of record WEKY01037918.1, on the reverse strand, counting down.
AAAAGTCTATTTGTTTATTTTATTTATTTTAATCTTCTACAAAATCGTTTTGCTTTCTCTCTTCCGTCCTCTTCAGTAGTTCCGGTCCTGAGGCTGGCTGCTGTTTCAGATGTGAAATGTATAGGGCAAAAGAAATGCACTGAAAGTGTGTGTATATATATATTTATACATACTGTGTGTTTATATACCTGTATACATATATATGTAGATATATAGATATATGTATATATGNTATATATATTTGGACCTTAGGAAGAACTTCTTCTCAGAAAGGGTGATTAAACATTGGAAGGGCTGCCCAGGAGGTGATGGAGTCACCAGCCCTGGAGGTGTTTAAGGAAAGACTGGACATGGCACTCAGTGCTGTGGTGTGTTTGACATAGTGGTGATCAGTCATAAGTTGGACTCGATGTTCTCAGAGGTCTTTTCCAACCTAAATGATTCTGCAGTTCTGTCATATTGGCAAATAGCCTTTGCATTTGGAAACATGCACGGCGATTTTACTGAATAGCTGAGAAAAAGGGAAAATGGGATTACTTCCCAAATACATGTGGGAAGAACAGGGAAAACTGTGATTCCTTCAAGTGGCACAGTGCTGTGTCACATCTTAGGATAGTTTGTAATGACTTTGCACCTTGACCACGGTGTTTCTGAGCCTCTTTGTAAGTGTTCTCCACTTCTAACTCCTTAAAATGAGAGAGTAACTGCTTGAGGGAACTTGCTTGGTTTCTTTCACAGGATCACATTGATTGTGCCATGACTGTTCCCAAGTGGAAAACCCAGCTGGGTTTATGGTAGGCTTGATGTTTCTTGCAGGGCAGGAGCTGCCCATGGGTGATCTGAAGTGCAGCATAATTTTGAAAGCTAAATATATATTCAATTTGATTGTTTTGTCTACAGTTATTAATTTAAATGAGGGTTTTAAATCCTCTTTGCTGTGACATTTGTGATACCGTATCTTTTAGGAGGATTCTGTATTTTCTTTCCCTTTTTTTTAAGAAGGCATCCACCTTTACAGTATTAAAAATTCTCACTGCTGATTTGGAGAGTGGAGGAAGAAAGCAAGTGGAGTACAATTGTACATGAAATTTAGTACATTTTCTCACAGGTTTCAAAATGGGTTAGATTAGCTGCTGTCAGAGCAATAAAAATGGCTTGATGGAATTCACTTAATTAATATCTTTCTCCATAGTATTGTTTGAAATATCTTGTAAAGATTAAAGTTGTTTTTATGACAATATCTGCACTGATTGATACAGATGGTTTGATTTTTAGGATAGGTGATCTGAACCAAAAGGAATATAACTGAGAGGAACCAAGACAATAAGATGGTGTGTAGGCTATAAAGTAAGCTTTCTTACTAAATAAAAGTAACGGAGCTGACCCAACAGAAGTCATCAAAGCCCCCAGATGTAGGATGCTGCCTTTCCTCAGGAAGCAGAGGTGCCCAGTAATCTGTGCTTTAATAAGCATTTCCCATTTCATTGGGAAATAGTCTGGTGTGTTGCAAAGCAGTGAAAAGCTGATTTTGATTTTCATTTTGACTTCTGAGCACAGTAGAGTTTAAAATAGGCATATTTGGTTGAGCTGTTGTGGTGAAGTGATTGACAAAGTTTTTATTCCCTGCTTCAAATTCTTCATTTCAGTATCTTGCAAGTAGTAAATGTGGGCAGTATGTTGACATTGGAGTTCTAGCATCTGATTTGCAGAAAACCTACAGGTAAGCTGAGATTTGTCTTCTTACATCCTGTGTTCAAAATGTAGAACGTATTAGTTTGTTATTTTGCATTAATTATGAAAGTTATAATCTTCTTTATGTTAACTTCATTACCAGGTGCTGAAGTTGGTTAAAGCAATAAGATTGTTTCCATCTGATGACTCATGACTCATACTTTATTAATGCGTTGGCATTACAAGATCTAGTTGTGGTTTGGATTTTTTATAGGTTGATTTGTTTTAAGTAAAAAGCTGGAGATTCGTTGCAGCATGTTGGGATTTTCCCCAGTGACTTTAAAATATGAGGGAAAATAATACTTCAGTGCAGACATGGGGAGGAGATAGAGGATACAGTAAGACACTTAATATCTTGCTCAGTTGCTCAGCAGGACAATCACATTTTCTCACAGGTGGTTTTTAATAAGAATCTATGTGGAAGCTTGGGAATCAACTTCCCATGTGCTTTTTCCACTGGGAATGACACTATGTTGAGGGAAAAATCAGATGGTGTAACCTGTTTATTTTGGTTTTTTCCAGTGTAGATTATGGACGAAGAAAAAGAAATGCCTTTAGAATACAAGTTGCAAAAGGTAGATCTCTTAATATTGTGTCCAAGATGCCAAATTCTTTTATTATCCTTTGGCTGTTAATTCTTAACGTGATTGAACCTTTTTTTGCAGTGTTTGAAATAATCAGTAATGAAAAAGAACATGAAGATTTGGCAGTTTTAGAATCTGAACATGTGGCAAAAAGAGCAAGACAACAAGAGAAAAATGAGTAAGAAGAATTTTTATCACTAGATTAATAATACCATTGCTGTTACCATTTCTTTAAAGCTTTCTGGGTTTGGTTTATTACATTTTGGTTGTTTCAAGGTTGCAGGTGGTTCCTTGATTTCCCATAGACTTTTCTTCTTCAGAAGTTACCTGTAGTTATTGGAAACCCTTTTGGCACTGAAGACAAGCAGATATTAGAGTCAGTCATGATTTCTCTGTTATGGGGAACACACAGCCCTGAATTAGTGGATAACCTTATAGCTTCCTTGATAGTTTTCCACAAAATGCCTTGTTCCTCATGTGTTTCAGTTCCTTTGTTTTGCTCTTAACCTTTCTTGGGTGTGAGAGGTACTGGCCACACCTGAGAGATGAAACTACAAGACAGGCTTTTCAGAGTAAATCACCAATGGGTATGAGATTGAAATGAAGATTTCCTGACTAACCCTCTTCATAATCTCATGGAGTGTTCTGTTTTCTTTAACTTGGGATAGATATTAAGGATCTCATGGGGAAGTAGGACACTGTTGTCAGAAGGATTGGTCAGGTTCAGCAGTGATTTGCTCCTACTTCCCTTGCTGAACTGAATCAGAATGAACCTACATCACTTTTTTATAGGTCTGTCTTTCATACAGGTTGGCAAGTTGATCCAAGTCATCAAACACTTTGAAAGGATGCATTTTTTAACTTTTCACAGTAGAAGATTGAGGGCATGGGAGTCAGGAATTTGTCTCCAGCCTTAGGCTACATATCATGGTTATCGGAACCACATTGTGGAAATTACTTTTGTTTTATTTTACAGATGTCTCACTTGCAGTTTTTCTCTGATAAATTAATAGTTTTTGTCTTTCTTCCATGGTAAGGACTACTGGAAGTGGCACGGATGACTCTGACTGTGCTGATTATCCAGAAGATCTAGTAAGTTGTGTTTTATTATGATTGTATTCACATAATATATGATTCTGTGTTGTGAAATTCTACTTGGAGAGGTTTAAAAGGAGAGGTAAGATCTAGTCAGAGTTGGCAATTTCAACTGAGAATCTGTGGAGCTGGAAGGAGGCTGTTTTCTGAAGGAAACAGAGGAAGTTGTGGTGGGGAATCACTTTTGAGAAGGCACACTGGGGGCCTGAAGGACTTGGCTATCAAATGGATGAAGTGATTGAAGGAACTGACATCTCCAACTACTGCCAAGAGGTGCCTGCCCATTAACAAGAGTCATTTCAGGGTAAATTGCAAAGGCTGCTGCCTCTTCAGCCAGCACATGTAGGTTTACATGCAGTCATTTGATTTGCACAGGAGTGGGTTGGAAGATGCATTGTCTATTTTCTCCAGCAGGGATAATGCTAAATTATGTTTATGAAATAGTTTTCATTGACCTCTTAATATAAATAATTCAAGTTATAACCTGTCCTGTGTATTTTCTTTACAAATGTGTAAATCTGCAGTCTACAAATCACATGAACAGTTCCCTGCTGAGCTTGTACAAGAAAGGAAATCTTGATTCTGTTCCAAGTACTCCAAAATATGACCCAGTGGAGACCCCTCCTCCTGTGAGAACAGCATCTCAAACAAGCACCCTCACACCAGAAGCAAGAGGTGAAAGACGAATCTCTGATGGTGGTTGGTTCATTGATAAAACTCCTGATGGGAAAGACTTCTTCATTGACCTCTCTGAGGATGGAGAAGGAGAGGAAAAGAAACTGATTTCTGAGGTACTTTGTGTTTCACAAACTCAAGGAGTTTTAAGTAGATGCATGAATAGAATTGACCCATTTCAAGCATGTTTGTATGAGAGGTAGAAAGTCACCAAATAATGAGTTTCTTCCAGATTTTTTCTGAGGAAAATATAGTTCTCAGTATTAAGGAGGCCCAGATTAGTGCCCATACTGAGAGAAAGATGAGTGGAATGTAGCTGTTATTTATTGCATTTGCCAGTGGTAAAGTCTTAGTGACCCTGGGGAAAACAGGAAGCTTCTTTTTGTTTGTTTTATCCTGTAATAGCCCTTCTCTCACATGCACTTTACTTGTGTTAGCACTGAATAACATTTTCTTACACACCCTTGTGACTTACTAGAAATAAAAATTGTTTCCAATGGAGTAAATACATTTGTATAGTATTATTCATCCCCAGAGTGGATTCCTCCATGGCATGCAAATAATCGGTGTCTGATTTTGGTTAGTCATTTTGACAGGGTTTGTTTGGTTTTGGTTTGGGTTTTTTTGCTCATTTCCATGTTCTCTTAACAAAAGAGTGACTATTGTAATTAACCCATTTAAGAAAAACACAAATCCTAAGTACAAAAAAGATTTTCTACAAAAAGAAGGTGTAAATTCCTGCCTTGCTTGTCTTTATTTATATAATATGTAAGTTAAGCATCATAGAAACACATTTTGTTCTTTTAAGTTTTTGCAGTTCACTGACTTGGAAAGTTTGTGCATATAATTCTGGTTTTATGTCCTAGAAATCAACAGAATTTTCTGTCTTGGAGAGTGAAAGAAAGAAGACAAAGGGAAGGAGAACAAAAAGAAAAAAAGGAGAATTTCCAGAGGTAGATGGAGAAATTGAATCCATGTTACTTAAGAAAGGTGAGAAGTTATTTTTGGTGTGTTACTCCAACAAAGAGATGGTATTGGACCATGGATCTATTACCAGAGGAGTAATTTCTGATGTGCAGAGAAGCGACTCCAGGCAGTTTTTAAAAGAAATTTAGCCTCAATTTTGTACTAAAAAAATATTTTAGTCCCATGTCTACTACTAAAAAATAATACTACTCTATGTGCTTAGCTGTTTGTTTAGGCTGAATACCTTTCTGTTCAGTGCTAGCAACTGCATTTATACTGTGGCTAAATTTGTGTCTTTCCCTCCTTAACAGTAAGAAGTAAGGGATCAGAGCTTTACCACTCTTCAGTGAAGTTTGAGGATGTAGGAGGCAATGATGAAACACTAAAGGTTAGTTAAAATTTCATTTGTGGGCTACAGGATGCACTGAATGAAATGTCTTATAAAAATTACAGAGAAGAAATACTGCAGAGTTCATCTGCATGGCACTGATAAAAGCTGCTTATACAAACAGCAGCAAAGGTGTTGGTTTTATTTTGATTAATCTCTCTGTAAGCAGTCACTGAAATCAGATTGATAAGCAGAACTTTATTTGCCCTGTCTATAAGAACAGCAGCCTGTAATACTAATTTATGCAATTGAAATGGAGTTCTCTCTTGTTCTTTACAGGAAATATGCAAGATGCTCCTCCACATCCGTCATCCTGAGGTCTACAACTACTTAGGGGTGGTTCCACCTCGGGGCTTTCTTTTACATGGACCACCAGGATGTGGGAAGACACTGCTGGCACAGGCAATTGCTGGGGTGAGATGGCTTCACATTTATAGCTTCTTCCTTTTCTGAGTTAGATTTAGAGAGAAAGAGAATAATATTCCTTCATAACAGGCTAGAGTTTTCCACTTCTTTAGCCATCCTATGATACCCTGAAATATTTTAATCTTCAGTTCCTTTGTTTGAATGCCATCTGAATCTTTACATGATAGAATCTCATGTCTAAAGAAGAGTCATTGTGACATGGTTTTATGTGTGATTTAACTGTTTTGAGGCATTCCCAGTACAACAATACTGGTGTTGAGAAGGGTATAAATGAAAGATAATTTTGATTAAATTTACCACCCTGTTTCAAGTGTAGACTCAACCTTACCACCTTTTGAGGCTTTACATTGATTCTGTTGGGTGGCATCTGTTAAACAGCTGATTTCTGAATTCCAAAACTGGACGTTGCCTTGCCTGTCTCAAATTGATGTTTTGAGAGCACATGGCACTACTGGTGTTAATAGTTTGGGGTCTGGTGAAGCTGTTGTGCCACTGTTCCTTTTTTGGGTGTAGATCTAAGGACTCTTAAGGGCTCTAAGTGATAACCATGGACATTTCTTTTTCTTTAATACAGTTATTCCTTAAATGTCACTGACTATAACCTTAAATTTAGATGCGTGTAGATTACTAACTTTTGTACTGCAGATAAAGAAAATACTGATATTTATTCCTGAAATGTTGCTTACACCCTTCTGACATTGTTTCAAATGTTTTAATTTAGAAGATTTGGATGTTTTCTTTCTAATGCCTTATTGTAAAACAGAACCCTTTGAATGATTTGATGATGTTTAATGCTTCAGTAAGTATTTGTGTGCTGGAAGGGTACTACATTCAGGGAAAGAAAATGGCACTAGTGATAAGCTTTGAGATGAAATAAATTTAATGACTGCTTCTTAAATATTTTTTTCTTTAAAAATAGATTTTCAGTAGTGCTATTTTAGGCAGATTATCTTCTTTGAGCACCACAGGGTATCTGGTGGCCTTGAGTTGTATAAATTAGGGTTAGTTTTCTTTTATGTGTAATTCCAAGAGCTTGAAATAGGCTACAACAACCCGTAGCACTACTGTGTTACAGTGTATTAAAGTTGCAGTTGTATTTATTTATAGTAGCAGAACACTCTGAGTGTGAGCTTTGCAAGTGTCTTACTGTACAGTCCTGCTGAGATATTTCTGGAACAGGACTCTGGGAACCAAACCTGTTAGGGAATACCTTCCACATGGCTAAGCAATGCTTTGTTACCTGTTTTAAATTGGAGAATGCTCCTTATCTTTTTTAAAAGTTGAGATTTAGCCCTGAGTACGTAATTTGTAGGTGTAAAAGATGTCATGTTGAAGAATATTTGTCCTCAAGGACAGCCAGCGTTTCTAACCTGTGGATACATCATACAATGTTCCTTGTTTCTTCCAGGAACTTGAGCTCCCAATGTTGAAAGTGGCAGCAACAGAGATTGTGTCTGGAGTGTCAGGGGAATCTGAGCAGAAACTGAGAGAGCTATTTGAGCAGGCTGTGGTAAGACACCCACTGAAGTGGATCTGTAAATTGTTTGCTTTTTTTTAATCAAGATTCATACTTTGTTGCTGTGGTTTGAATTTGAGTAAATGTGAGTGAGTGAATCTTTATCCTGCTGCACATATGACTTGTCTCCCCTTCTGTGACCAGAATTCCATTGTACTGTCATGATGTCACAGAGCACAAAGCTTCCTATTCTGAAGCCTTGACAAAAGATGGTTCATCATAGCAATGTAAGGAGAGCAACATAAATTATTTACATATTTGGATCTTCCTGGCTTGATATATAAAAGAAAAAAATTAAGAGCAGTTCATTGTGCTTTTTTGTTATAAGAATTTTTTGCTAGTTTTATATGGCATGAAATTTGAGTGAATGTGAGAGATTTTAGGTTTTGGATGTCTAGGTAGAAAGCAGGAAATTTGGAACAAACATGATAAGAGCAGGAGGAAAGTTAAAGCTGAAGTCTTACTTTGGTGTGACTTCTGGTTGTAGTAGGGAAGCAAAGAGAATGAGACAGGTTGAGATAATTTTAATTTAAACAAACACAGATGTTTCTGGTTTTTAGTACGTGGCTAATGTTTTATTTCATGAGGTCAGCTTTCTGTTCCTGACATCTGAGAATTTTCTGGTTTTTCGACTTTATTTCATTTTTCTACTCTCCCCCACAACTGTATATGGGTATTTAAAGTATGTTCCTGTAAAAAAAGAATCCTAAACAGGGCAAAAAGGTTGATTGTGAAGCTGTTTGTTATGTTTCCAGTTTATACTAAATTTTAGTTTTTAGAGAGCTTTGTTAAGAAGTTGTTACATAGGTTATGGCAAAGAGTTTCTAGAAATCAGATCTTTTTTATGTGTAATGGTTGAGGGAAGTTGCTCTAAATCACTGTTATAGAAATGACATCAATTGCATAAACTATGTTTAAAATAAAATTCTCTTGTCTTTCTTATAGTCTCTTACGTTCCCTTAAGTAGTTTTTCCACTTAGTTTCCGCAGCAATTTTTGTGCAGGGGAAAAGACCACAATTCCTCCTCTGGAATCTGTTCGGCCTTTCCCCCTCGGTCACATCGGGAAAGGGAATGACCACGAGATGGCGCAGTCGGTGCCTGGAATACCCAGTGCAGCGGGTGTACAACGCGGGTCTCTTTCACAGGACTTTTTTTGAACATTATCCCAGTGTTTTCCTTAAGTATTCCTTCGCACTGCTAGTGCTTTTCGGGAATATTAATAATCTTGCATCAGCTAAGCACTGTTCTATTAGTTACACTAATTATTAATCCATATTATTGTTGGCTTTTGACAAAGTTTGTGGAATTCTAGAACACTTGTGGGCATTTCTCACTGCTCATTTTAACTCTCTGAACATGGAGGGGCTCTGTAGTAGTCTTGAAGTTCCATGACCACCTACTGCTCCTTTTGTTTCATTTTGTGTGTTAGTAATACTACTCTTGAAATTCCACAGCTCTAATGTCACTAACAAAACAAACAACAAACCAAACCAGACCTTTCTTGTGTGATTTTTGTTTATGAACTTCCGCAAGCAGGTCACAATAGAATGTTTAGGGAAAACATAAAGCAACACAGAGGTATATTTAAATTTTACACAGTGTGTAGAGACATTTTAAATCTCATTTTAAATCTTAATTATTCCATAGCTTCAGCTCAGTGAAGTTTCATAGTCTGGTGGCTCTCCAGGTAGTCAGCAATAACAACAGGATTGTTCCAGGACTTGATTGTGTGGCAGATTTACAGTAATAGTTACTGTTAAACTGAAAATAGTTGCTGTTGATCAGAAAACCTGAAACATTTCTTTCTTGTAATACACTCTGTCAGTGTAATTTTGTAATTATGACTCTTTCATGTTCCTAGTCCAGTGCTCCGTGTGTCCTTTTCATTGACGAGATCGATGCCATCACCCCCAAGAGAGAAGTGGCATCAAAAGACATGGAGAGGAGGATTGTAGCTCAGTTTCTCACTTGTATGGATGGTGAGTTTCAGGAACAGCTGTGCTAAGACCAGATTATAATTATCAGGCTCACTGTCTGCTTCCCACAAGTAGTGACTTGTGCTTACTTTAGAGGAGATAGTGGCAATAATTTTTCTTATTTTGACACAGTTTGCCTGGGGAGTGGAGGGAAGATCATAATAAATTTGAAGGGGTGTTACTATAATATTTTCACAGTGGTCTGTACAACATCATATAAGACTGTCTGTTGTATAAACAGAATAATGAGACAACCTGTTAAATTTCATTTGAAATGCTCATTTTGCTTGATTGTGCAAAATGCAAGTTCTAGGTAGTAGAGATAAACATCAGTTCACTTTGACTGTTGATTAGTTTCTCTCTGCTGACTACAATCATATGCTGCAGAAACAGAGTCCCACAGGTGTGGGAACAAAGTTTGGACAGTGAGTATGAGTACTGACTTCCTTCCTTCCTTCCTTCCTTCCCTTAGACTTGCATAATGTGTCTGCCACTACCCAGGTCCTTGTTATTGGAGCAACAAACAGACCTGACTCACTGGACCCTGCACTGAGGAGAGCTGGGAGATTTGACAGAGAAATTTGTTTAGGGATCCCAGATGAAGGGGCAAGAGAAAAGTATGTGTTGGAAGTTAAACTTTCTTTTTGATACGTTGATAAATAAGAAAATAATGTGTAAGTTAACGTACGAATTAAGGAAAAAGTACATTATTGTGTTTAGTTCTATTTGTAACTGTACACATCTATGGGTCAACACACACTGAAAAGTTGCAGATGACATTAAGTGTGCATCTATTTGTCTTAGTAGCTGTGTCTATATTTGGAGTGATTTCCTTTCTTGTCTGCAGATCTGCTTTTAGCATTATGCTATTGGTTTTTCAAGTGCCTTAGCAGTACAGATGATGGAGTCAAATGTATCTTTTCTCATGTTCAGGAAGTTAACATCCTGTCTTTGGTGCTCTCTATGTAACTATTAAAGTAAGAACATAAACTAAGTAAAGCCCATTTGTTAGTCCTCTCAAGCACATTACCTTAAGCAACAGGCCTGGATTCGTCCATTCCATTCCTCATGGAAATACACCAGTCCAGGGATTAAGATGAGCTGCGGTCATCCTGTGTTGTGTAACTCTCCCTTTTTACTCCAAAGATCTGTGACTATCAGACTAAATTAAAAGAAATAAATCCATTTTTGCCTTTTTAATTAAAAAGGAACTGCTGCTCATTTCCACAACAGCAAAAAACACAGGAAGGTAAGTTTGAAAAACTTACAGCTTATCTTGTTATGGAAAGGAAAGAAAGGTTAAAGGATAAGTTTCTTCTTATTCTCAAATAATCATATTTCTAAGTTGAAGAGGCAAATACTTCTGCTTGCAGTATTGCTCACTTTGTGTTGTCAGCACTCTGGCCATTATTCCACCCTAGCGTTTTTTCCCCCCTTTTGGCCATACCTCCAGTGTTTTTTTTCTCTTCCCTCTCTTCTTCCTCCAGATTTACTGCCCTGTGGTAATTATGTTACTCTTGGCTGTGGGCAAGACATGCAGATGGTTAGAGGCAGAACTAAATAATCAACTGATGAGAGTTGTGGTTCTCTGACAGTTCCTAGGAACAGGTTAAAATGATGATATTCCTAGAAATAGCACTTGTTGGAGGACAGGAGGTGTGAACAGCAGAGCCATCATGGTGTGTAGAGATCATTCACAGGTTCCAGTGGGGTCACAGGCATTCAAACATATTCTTGTTTGGTTGTATTTGTGTTCTGGAGGTGTAGGCTTGCAGGGACTGATGATTTTGTTTTCTTTTTTAAATTATTCCCTCCGCCTGCTTTCTGTTTTGTTTTGTGGAAGGCATGTTGGTGTTGATTTGTTCCTTTATTTTAAAATGAAAGGACCTTATAAATCCTTCCAGTGTGATTTACAGGGATGAGTCTTGCTGAAGGCAGGATTTGAACTGCTTAGTTGTTGCAGCCTTAGAGGGTGCAGTGAGATGAGAAAATGTACCTGGAGATCTTGCTTTACCTGGTGCTTTCTTGTGCAAAATCAGAATGAGCCATTTGTAGTTCTGAACTGTTTGCACTTCGACTCAATTGATTACATACAGCTCTTGTCAGACAGGTTGAAAAAATCTTGAGAAACAGGCTATTATCGCTAATAAAGATTGAAAGGAGAGATCATGGGACTTGCTAGGGGGGAGGGAAACAGATGAAATATGTTATAATTTTAGAATTTTGAATAGTTTAATCACTTGCTTTTTCATAACTTTTCTGTAGTTACATTATTTTATCTGGAAATAATTTGAACTAGTTTTTATTGTAACTAGAAGTCTGTTACTGTTCTGCACTACTTTGGTTTGTGCTGCCTTTTAAAAATATTTTCCCACTGAAGTGATGTTTTGCTGTTCTAGTCTTCTATTCTGCTTACAGTGGTCAGGGAAAGATACTGAGGATTAAACCAGAGCTCCTCCTCTTCTGATTTCATTTGCTTCTTGCAGAACAGTTTTTTGTGGATGTTCTTCAATAAATAAATTTTTAAGAAGTGGCATGGAACAGACAGTGCAGGCTTAGGTTGTTAGGAATACAAGGTTAAATGTATCAATGGATAACTTGTGTGCATCTCTGTGGTACGCTCTGAGACCTAGCCTGCCAGTTTTGAATATAAACGAGGGTTGAAAGAATCTGTAACACTTAGGTCAGCAAAGCCACTGATTGGCAATGCCCGGTTGAGACTGTTGGGTTTTTTTTAAGAAGTGACAGGAAGTTCATAGCACAATTCTGTGGGTTTCAGTGTTGGTTACTTCCTGAGTGAAAACTTCTCACTGTACTACTTCATTTCATGTAGACAGAAAGAGACATTAAATGCTCTTTGTTTTCATGTGAAAAAAAAAAAGAAAAAGTAACAGCTTTTTCTTCACCTTTATCTTTTCTTTTTGTTTTTCCCTTACTTGATTAGAATTCTTCAGACTTTGTGTCGAAAGCTGAAGCTCCCAGAGTCGTTTGAATTCCGTCACTTAGCACGGCTGACTCCGGGCTATGTGGGGGCTGATCTGATGGCCCTGTGCCGTGAGGCAGCCATGGGCACAGTCAACAGGGTCCTGATAACATCTCAGGAGCACGGGAGGAAACACACACACTCTGGGGGGAACACAGCTGAAGGAAGCCTGGGGATAGGAGCAGACATCCAGGTGGAAGAGGGCACCGAACAACCAGAACTTCCTCCTAAGGTAAGTGCTCCCTGAAACGTGTGGTTCTAACATCTAAAGAGTTGAGCCATTTTAGAGTTATGAAAATCTTTGCTCATAAATTCTCAAACATCCACAGCCAACCTAATATTAAATTTAGACTTAGAAATGGCAGCTTCTGAGGCAGGATTTTAACTCCTAATGACCCATATAATGGGTCTGGAAAAGTGACTCCGAAACCCCAGTCCTCCTAAAAATCATGTTCATGTTTTATACAAAGTGTGTTTTTTCCCTGGGATTTTTTGTTTTGTTTTTGCTGTGTTGTTTTGTCTTCTAGCAGAGCAGCATTTAAAAGAGTGGCTGTATCTCTCTTCAAAAGTGTATTGACTGTAACAGAATTTTAAAAGTATCAGACTTGCACTGAATATTTTGCATCACTTGTTTGCTGTGCCCTCAGTGAAATGTCTGTGATGATGTCTGGGTCTCTTCCCTGACCTGGCAGAGTTACAGTAAGCCAAAGTCTAGAAGTATTTATGGAGCCTTTTTTTCCCCTCCAGCTATGTGATTACTTGAGGTAAATCACACTTGGTGCCTAGTACCTGTAGCAGGTTTGAGGAAGAGATGAGCTGTTAGTGTTCAGCACAACTGGAACTCTGTTGCAGAAAATAGTATTTCAAGTGCCAGAATTATTCTTTGCCCTAAGTAACATGAAGGTTAGTGAAGCAGAACAACTTTGTATATAAATCCTTGGTCCTACTTCTCAAAATTTGGAGTCTGTGTATGCCTTCATTATGTGCAGTCCTCCTAAAGATTCGTCTGGAGATAAGTGGGCTTAAATGCACATTGTACTCAGATTTTGTTTTTAGAGGGACTGTCAAAGAGCACTGTTGCTGTGATGACAAAAATCAGTGTAAAAAGCTGTAGTAAGCCTTTGTATTAGTGTAACGTAAGCATGGTGCTTATACTTCCCAGTGCTTCCTGGGGCCTGCTGTAGCCAAAAGAAAGTGGGGAGGGGCAGGTAGTTGCAGCTTTTATCAACATCACCATGATCAAAGGGGTCACTGAGAATGAGGAAGTCTAATCCTAACAAAGCCATGTTTTGATAGCTGGCAGGAGGTTGACATAGTCTAATACAGGGTATTGTCATTAAAACCCTTGTATTATGTTTATAATGGAAAAATAAGCATACAGGACCTTTAAAAGTCGTTCACACAATTCAAGTAAACAAAACCAGTGGTATTGGCTGTCTCAGAGTTTCTCTCAACGGCTCTGTTAGGAAGAGGAGGGAGGGCTTGAAAGGAATATCAGGCATTCTAAGCACTTGTATTTCTTTGTGGTCAGTTGTAGGGCTATCCTAGCTGAAATTGATAGGAAGTGATACTTTTTCTTTATACTCCTGTAGGAAAAATATTTAAACTTAACACAGTTTTTACATTTATTTTTTCTCCCTCTATCTTATAATGAAAATCCTGATATAGTTTTACTTGTGGTGCAGTACTAGGTTGCTTTGATACTGCCTTATTGTATTAGAGTGGGGATGCATTTATATTGTGAAGATCTAAAATTCTTTGATGAAATATTTTCTCAGTTTCCAGAAATGGCAATGTACCTTCCCGGATCACTGTGGTCTGCAACATGGCAGTGTAGAAAAGCATTACTCTGCATCTCTGTCCTGCTTGCCCAAACTTTTTCAGGGCTTAATTGCAGAACCAGGTCTAATCAGGCTGAGGAAATCAGTTGTCTTGAAATCAGATGGTATTAAATAAAAATGGGTGTTCTAGAAGTGTGTTAGGAGTTTTAATAGATTATACAGTACTGAATATTCTGCAAATTGTTGGAATTATGCTGTCCAGCATTTTTCACTTTCCCTTGAAAGCAGTTTCTTTTTAAAAGCAGACTTAATACACATAAGTAATGCATATTTTGGAAATTTCAGCATGGAAATAGTGTTCTCCTAGTCAATATGGGAGGAGCAGCAGGAAGAACTGGAAGGCAGTATACACTGGAAGGCATGTTAGCTGAGTTTCTGTAACATCTAAATCAAGATTTTAGCTCAGTGCTTTTAAACCTGTTAAATGTGCACAGAGCTTCCCTGGAACATTTTTATCATTAATAATAAGTTACATATTTTATGTATATTGTACATAATAATGTGATTGATAGTTGAAGTATGGCTTTGAAAAAGCCCTTAAAAATGGTTCTGGTAGTCTGACCCAGTTACATAACCTTTTTCCCTCCCTTTCCATGTACCTTAAGGATGAATTGCAGAGACTTTTGGATTTGCTGAAGGAGCAAGACCCCTTGCCTGAGGAACAGCTGCAGAAGTTGTGCATTGAGATGAATGATTTTATTATTGCACTGTCATCAGTGCAACCCTCTGCCAAGAGAGAAGGCTTTGTCACAATCCCTGATGTGACATGGGCAGACATTGGAGCCCTGGAGGATGTTCGGGAGGAGCTGACTATGGCAATATTGGTATGTCCTGACCTTCCTTCCAAAGAGCTTTTGCACTCCCCCCTGTGCAGGAAATAAAATTGCTTGTTTTCAATATTTATTTAAAGTAAAGGGGTATTTTGCAATATCTTTATTTAAAACAGCCAAGCTTCTGTAATTCACTTTAGAATTTGTTTCAAGTCTGGTGTTCATATTTAACATTTTGCTTTTCGTATTCATGCTTTCAGTGTGTTTGTATTGCTCAATCTTTAAGTATTCTAGAAGTTTTGTACCAATAACCTTGGTTATGCAACTGCCACACAAAGAACTGGAGACTACTTAGCTGGAAGCTTAGCAATCTTGCTGCCAATCAGACGGAAACTTGACATTAGCATCTTTAGGTAACTTTGGTAAATAATACTTTTGCCTATGGATAATGGTGTTTCTGGCATTTAGGGGTAATTAGCAGTGCAAGATATTAAGATGCTGAATGAATCTTAATTCTTTTAGCCTGTAACAAACTGGAATAAAGAACTTGCGAGGAATGATTTTTCATCCAGCTGTAACTAAAATGAAAAGTTTCATGTTTTCTTTATGCCAGAGATAACGATGATAATTTCTTTTTAGGCACCTGTGCGAAACCCAGAGCAGTTCAAAGCTCTGGGCCTGACTACTCCAGCTGGTGTCCTACTTGCAGGGCCTCCAGGGTGTGGCAAAACACTTTTAGCTAAGGTAATGCATTTTCTAAACACCATTTAACACACTGGAGAATCGTCTTGAAGTGGATGTTTTTGTAGGATGAGTCTGGATGATAGTGACAGAAGGTGGGCTTTTGCACCACATCTTTTGCACCTTTGTGCTAAAGTTATTTGATTTTTCTTGCATAAAGTTCACTTCACTTGAATTGAGAAGGAATTCCTGCAAAACATGAAGGAATGAAGTTGGTTAAGGAAAAAGTAGCAAAAATGAGAAGAAACTTTATTGGATACCCACTTTTATGGAATATTTTACTGTAATTATATATTTGGGAGTACTCTACAATCTGTGATATATATGTAATTTTATTTATTATATTTACCTTCTTGAAATTACCTTTATTTTCCTTCTTGAGTGTTTTAGTTCTTACAGTCTCTCCATGCAGATAACTGTGCAAATTTCAGATTGTTTCTCGTTTTGTCTTCAGGTGCTCTTACGGAGTTGAATATCTCTTTACCTCCCATACTTATTGGTCATTTTTCAGCTGGTGGGGGGGAATCTGGAACTGCCTCATCAGAGAGAGAGAGAACACATTGCTAAATTCCCTGCTCCCCTCCCACTCTTAATTGCATATAATTATAGTTTGTACTGTTTTCTATATTTTGCAAACAGTTGATATAATTGTGTTCCTTCCCTTATATTTGTTTATCACTCCATGGACAGAACCCAAGCAGACATGATAAATGTGTGTTTTATATATCTATATCTGACTTTACCTTTTTCATAGGCTGTGGCAAATGAGTCTGGACTGAACTTCATATCTGTGAAAGGTCCTGAGCTGCTGAATATGGTATGTGCTAATCATGGGATTATTTATGGAGTTCTTGCTCAAAATGTGGGGCAAGCAAAATTCCTGATAATTACACAACTGGTACTGGTGCAACTGAGGTTGCCTTATTTAACCTCTCCTTAAAGTTTTTAGCAGTGAAGTTGTTCGTGTGGAAAGAAAAAAGTCACCTGTGTAGCTTAAATATTTCTCTTAGTTTAAATTACCTGGCAGGTGGCGCCTTCTTGACTTGAAGCAGGGTTTCTAAATGACCAGCTATGTATGTCACTGCTTTTCTGTAACAGGTGGATTTTAAATGTCAACAGATAAAAGTGCTGTAGTTCAAATTTTTGAAGCACTCAACTTAGAAGTGTTGTGATGTAACTTCAGTGCCTTTTAGAGTTAAGAGACTGTGTTGAACTGAGCAAGATGGCTGCAGCTCCCATCTGGAAAGGCCATTATCAGTAATGTGGAGGCTTAAACCAACATGCTGGATTTGGTTGATCTCTTCCCAAACATTTTTATATGTCTGTTTCAAGTACTGATACAGGCCAGAAATACAACACTTAAGTTAATGAGGAGCTCAAATTCCTTGTGGAACACAGAGAAGATGATTGGCTGTCGTTCAGAGACTGTGTTAACATATAAATTATATCAAAACATGCTTGCTGGAAAAAATTAAGTGTTTGCATTTACAGCTTCACAGCCCCCGTTCCTACAATTCAGCATTCAAAGTGAAATTCTGGCTGATTTTTCAGTTTCCTACCACCAAGGCCCTGTCTTCAGGCACTGACTTTATTATCTTCAGATGTTAATTGTGTTCACATTGCCCACTGGGTTTGTTTATGAACAGCTGAACAACAGGGTTCTTAATTAAGACTATTTGTTAATTCTCATCACCAGAATGACAGCAAGTTAGATTTATTGCCCAGAAATAAGGAATTCTCTTAAACTCTGAATGTACTGCAAATTGTCAAAAGTCAACTAGTGACAGTTAGTTCCCATGTAAATCATGATCAATAAGGAAACAGAGATAAGAGACTGTTACCAGAAATAAACAGATTAGTAGGTTGCATTTCTCCCTTGCAAAATACCTTAAATAGTGTTTAAAACTATTGATTTTTTTTCCAAGAAAAATCTTTGTGTCTTACATTGTTTCATTCTTCATTGTTTCTCTTATGTTTTTAGTATGTTGGTGAAAGTGAACGTGCTGTACGTCAAGTATTCCAGCGTGCCAGGAATTCAGCCCCCTGTGTTATATTCTTTGATGAAGTTGATGCTTTGTGCCCTCGGAGGTCTGACCGTGAAGTGAGTCTTCCTTCATATATCTCCATAAATAAATACTGTCAGTTACAGCTATTGTGACATTGCAGGCAACAGAAGTACCCAGAAGGATATCTCCCAAAAAAAAAAAAAGCAATGCACTAGGAAAATGTGTTGGTCAAGTTTTATAAAGCTTAATAATTTTTTTAGTATGCATATATAGAAGAAATATCCAGAAAAATTTTAGGTGAAGCTATTGAATTTGTTTATAGGATGGCATTACTATGGAATTAATATTTACCTCACAGTAGTTCACCTGCTTAAAATGTTGTTTCAGAGGTTTCAATATTTAAGAACTCTTTTCCCTCAAAAAACTGAATAATGAGAAATTTTGTGTCTTCTTTTTGAGACAGATGTTAGAATGACTGGTACAAATATTTGTATGTATGCCTTTAAGTGAGCCATTTAGTTTTGATGGGAAAGAAAAGTTTTGCCATGTGTTAAAATATGTGGCAAGTGTGTAGATGTGCTAAGAATGTGATAGAAGGAATCCACAATGCTACATTGAAAGTATGAAAAAGAAATTTTTTCTTTGCATAATATTTCACTGCAGAGAGTTAGTAGATCTTTTATTTCTTTTACCTTGAAATATTCACATTCTCACTATTTCCTCGATTTTGTTCACAAATTTCTCCTTCCAAAGTCAGGAGCCAGTGTCCGAGTAGTGAACCAGCTCCTCACAGAGATGGATGGGCTGGAGAATCGGCAGCAGGTTTTCATTATGGCTGCCACAAACAGGCCAGGTAAGGACCCAAAAGTCAGAAACGAGAAATCAGACGTCCTTGGTTCTATTCTAATGAAATTATGTGTTCTTAAATATTTGAATTCTGTAATTAAGCCTGTTCTGTACTTAAAATGACAGTGTCTCCTGAAATCCAAAGCTTTTCTGATCAGTTAATCTGTTCCATGTTCATGTGGCATTGTGAGATAAAGTAATCTCTTTAAAACGTGTCTCACTTAGCACCTGGTACCATCGTTGTTAAAATGCTTTGAAAGACCTTTGGCTGCTGTGGATTATCTCCTTGCAATGTTGAAGCAGAAAAGAGACCTAAAATGTATTTTTTTTCTTTATTTACTGCTTAAATTGATTTTCTGTCCAAAGCAGCCATACAGTTTTCTGCTATCTTTTTACTGGGTTTTTTTGCCTTGAGAGATCTGTCTCATGTTACATAATTTTTCCATTTGCTTATCTTTTGCTTCCTGGGCTCTATATTCCACACTAGGCTCTGTTTGGAACAGGTACTCTCCTGTTTCCTCATGTTCTGTCCAGCCTGGATACTGACAGCTGTCTTTGCTCCCTTGCTGGCTCTTCAGTTTTTGGTAGCTCTTGCAATTTCAGCAGCATCTTCTCAGTTAATAAGCTAAACACCGATATCTGCTTTACAAACATGACGTGTTTTACAAGCAACTTTCTGTCTCTATTTTTTGGTTTGGTTTGGTTTGTATTGTGGAAAAGTCTTGTGTTTTGTACATAGCAAGAAACTTGTCTTTCCTGAATGTGACTTCCATGTAGAAGCTGTGGGTTGTAAGTAAAGGAATTTGTTGTCAGTTTAGAAAGAAACAAGCGTGAAGGTGTTGCACTTCCTTGCTTATGAGCATTTTTCTGAAATGAAATACAGGGTTACAAGTCTGTCTTGGTAAAACCATACTGGTGTAGGTACCAGAATTTTGGAAAGAACCTTTGCACCTAAAACAGGTATTTGGCAAATTACTACTAACAGTGAGACACAGTTATTTCTTACCTGCATGTATTAAGTAACAACAAGATGTAGAATTTTGCTGAGAAAGGGCTTAACAGGGAAAACAGTGTGGCTATTTTGGATATGATTTGGAAGATGAGAAAGTTAAAATACTTGGTATCACTTTTGTTCTATAAAGTAAGGAAAATTATTTGAAGTCGTCTATAATAGGCAACTATGAGGTAGGGGTTTTTTTTCCAGTGGTCAAAAGCTTCAAAGATTTGGAGGAAGATCTTCCTATGTCATGAATTCTTTGCACCATGGCAGACTTTCAGGCCTTCCATGTTATGGAGTATGAGCAGTAGGGGCTTAAATCTCTACCTGCTTGTACAAATTCTTTCACTTAAAGTGGCCAGTTTTCCTGGCATGAGCTTGCTGATCCTGAGCTGTCTAATGCAATGCAGAATTAGAAAATAAGGTTATCCTATATATAGATGCGGTGGGATGTACCAAGGGTGTTGGTGGGTGTCATCAAGTTTCCTTAGGAAAGAGCTCTCTCCCTAAATTAGTTGTGCTATTGCAAATATTTGTATCAAGCAGCCTGATTGGGAAGTGTTTCTCAAGGGCTTCATATCTAATTAGTGACTTGTCATTATCTCTGACTGGTAGCTTGGGTTGGGAATTCCAGCACTTTTGAAGTGGCAGACACATCCAGCTGTATTTCCTGCAGTGCCTCCTCAGCCAGCTGGGCACAGGGCTGATCCTTTTTGGGCTGCTCTGTGTCACTGTTCTGAGCTTTAAGGATTCCTCTCTTGGAGGCAGCTGAATGCAAGCACTCCAGCAGCTTCACCAGGGCCAGTTAGGGTAAATATTGCTCAGATGTTAATTTCAAAATATAAATACTTATGTGTGGCAGGTTTGTCCTAATTCCTTGATTTAGATTTACACTGATTCGATATTTGCTTACAGGTCTGATTTTTGTGCATATGTGAAATAGACACCTGTTCTGTTGTTAATTCCCCTCTCTATAAGTCTTATAACTGGGTGGATTTTTACCCTTATGTGGTTAGAAAATGTGGGGGCCGGTGACCCACTAAGCCAGGGTCCGTTGTGGTCCCTTGGAGGGACAGACCCTAAGCTGAAGGTTAGCCCCTTAGTTAGGGTGACAGAAAAGGCTTCTCCCAGGATACCTTGTGATGTTGTGCAAATGTACCCCAGTTCTTCCTCCCCGGTTGGCGCATCGGCCTCCCTGCCCCTTTTCTCCCCTATACAGTTATGTTCTGGAGCGTTCTCCCATCCTTGTTCCCCCATTGGCCCTTATTCCTTGGCCACTCCTCCCCTGTCATCCCATTGGCCCTCATACCCTGGCCCTTCCTATGTACTACCCTCAGATCATTGGCCCTGATGCTCTCTCTGCCCCTGCCTTCCCTGTATAAAACCCCTGTACGCTCCCATTGTTCTTGGTCTTCGTCCCTGGAACCTTCCAGTGCGTGGATGGGCGTTGAGGTCCGCTGCTGTGTAGGCGTCGACCTCTGCCGCTAATAAACACCGCTGGGAACCCATGCGAAGGACCCCTCCTGCCTCCGTAGCCTGATTTCCAGCGGCTGTGCGTGCGAGAGCGGTGAGCCTTCTCCGCCCCAACCGGAGCGCCTTCCCCAATGGAGACGATTCCAGGAAGGTTGCGGTGCCGAGCGGCCTGCGCCCGCACCGCAGGAAGAAAGTACCTCTGGAATGGCTTGAGGATCGTTTTTTCTTTTTTTTTTTTCTTCAGCTTTAAAATGTCACTGTTGCCTTGTTCAATTGCAGTAGCTGATGTACTCTTTGACCATACAGGAATACTTAAAATTACAAAACTTTACCAAATAATGAGGTTTGGGCTCATATTTGAAGGCAGCTGGGAAATGTGTAAGGTATGAAACCAGCAGTGTATTATTAGTCAGTCACATGGGTGAAAAAAGTGGATTTGGGGTAAAAATGCCAAAAGTAAAGAAAATGCACAGGCAGGGATAACAAATACAATTAATTTCTGTTTATTGAATTTGTAGATGAATTTATATCCTTCAATTTCAGGATTTTATCCTGATGAAGTTACAAGGACTTGTTTTGCTAACATTAGTAAAAGGATTTTTTTCTGAATGGCCAGGCTTGGGACATCCAGCTTCTGCAGGAAGAAGCAGTTTGTGTAGGATGGATGTTTTTCTTCAGCAGGACATCAGCTGTGTGTATGAATAACATTTTGGATAGGTTTAGACCATAAATTTTTCCTGTGGTATCTGTATTTGTCAGTATGAGGAAATACAGTTTCATCAGAACAATTTTTACTGAAGTTGTGGTTAAGCTGGAGAAACTGACTTTTCTCTCCTGTAGTTTATCCTCTGTTCATGGGGCCTAGGAAGAGGCAGTGCTCACCAAATGAAATTTTGCTGGTATGGTGTGGGTAGTTAATAGGAGAACATTGCAGGCAGAGAACAGGGAAATCTGTGCTAGTAAAGCATTCTTAAGCACCTTAAGAATGCAAAGCCCAAGCAGAGACCTGTAGGACAAGCATTGCTTAGACTGGCTATTATATTGAAGTAATTCCCACAAACAATTAAAGTTGTGGTGCCTGAAAAGGTCTTTAAGTCTTTTCAAGAAAGATTTTTCTGTCATGGTTGTGATGCGTAGAGGTGCTGCTGGAGGGGAGTTGTGTAATTATCTAAATAATATGTGTGTCCCAGCAGAATTTCCTGCAATCTTCCACTGCGTCAGTGCTGTGAAGACTGAGATCTCATGGGTTTTAATCCATGTTAGTATAATTTGCTGGGAGAGAAAATGGCTTTTCAAGGTGCTTCTCTATTTAGAGTGCTTACATGCATGTAGCTTTGATTGCTGGTACTGTTCATGATTGTTAGTATTTGTTGGCAGCATTGTAGTCTGAAATAATTGTGCAATAGGAAGAGTCTTCTCTCATAAGTTATTATTACTGTTGTTATTGTTATTATTATTGTTATTATTTAGGAGTAGTTGCAGTTAGGATAGCAGTGGCTCAACCACTTTTGGCATCAAGGTATGTTTCACGGTTGTTCCCATGAGGTGTTAGCACCTGGGACAAGGTATTATTGGGAGATGGTGGTGGTTTATACCCTATGGCTGAAGACTTCCAAATTCTCTTTTATATAGCCTTTAAACACTTTGAAAGCTCTAATTCCCATTTTGCCAAAAGGACAGGCACAGTAGATTGGTTCCTTTGTTTATCAAATACAATCTTCAAGTGGTAATTCTTATTCTGGCAGTGCTGAAAAAAGCCTTTGATATGCCCTAAAAGGCAGGATATTTGAAAGTTTTCTGCACTTACTCAATGACTTTGCAAGTCCTCTGTAGATATTTCTTGTCTCCTTCTAAATTAGCAGGGATGCAGTATTCCCAACTCAATCTCTTTCCACCTAAACGCAGAATCAATGTCAAACTTTGTCTGAAGAGGATTAAACTTTTAAAGCACTCAATATCATTAGAAAGAGAAGAGGAAAAATAAAGGCAGAAATGTCATGTCTTGTTAGAACCTTTATGGATCAGAACAATTAAATTCTTTTCCAGTCTACTTCCTTCCCCAGACTCAAGATTAAATACGACACAACTGCCAAACACTACTGTTAAATAAAATCTGTAATTTCCCACAATTTTCTAGCTACCAGTTTGAATTTCAGGATGGGATATTGCTGCTTTCTGCTCTTCTCTTACTTGCCCAGGCTTTGAACATTTATAAACTTCTTAGAGAAATGCTGACCAAGGCATCAGCAGTATTTTGCCTGGGATCTAGGCAACTGTGTGTAACATGAGGAAACAGACAAGACAGTGATTTTAAACTGGACATAATTGTGATGATGTCTTGCTTTTATTTGTGGCCCCTTTCTCTAGCTTTCTTAAATTAATTCTTGCAAAATTCCCCTTCTGCTGTTACCTTTGAGCACGATCCTAGTTTCAGTGAGTTCTATTTTTGTTAGCAAGTTTATTTTAATTTTTTTAGAGCTATTCACCTGAACCACATGTTTTGAAACACAATTAAAAAAATAATCACCAGTTTTTAACAATAGTTACAGTTTGGGTTTGGGCATTATTTATGTTTTTACCTGTTTATACATGTTGCTGAATTAAAGGCAAGATAACATCTAAGGAAAGCACTTAATCCATGAGGCATGGAACAATTTCTTTCATAATAGTTCTAATTCACACAAATTATATTTCTGCATTTCAGCAGCCCTTGAGTGTTGTGTATCTTTCACAGTAACTTCAGTTGTTAAATGCAGCAATCACCTGGACTGTCAGAAAGCCTTTTAGGGCTTCTGAGCCGGCATTTCAACACATCACACATGGGAGGGCCTAGATCTTGTGTACTTCAAATATATTTTTAAAAGCTGAAGCGGGAGTATGGGAGAAGTTTGGTGGACTCACACTACAGCTGTCATTGCTGGTATGCACTGACCGTCTGTAAATGTGCTTGGCTCCTGTACAGTTGAGATAAGACATGAATAATCAAGTGGAAATGAATGTGGGACTGAGAGATTGTATTCTAGAACAATAGAATGTCACTGTATAGGAATTCATGCTCAGATACTTTCAATAGAATGTAATGATTCTGTAAAATTTGGCAGTAGTTTGAAGAGCAGTGTAGCAAACTGAAATATGACATAATTCTCTAGAGGTTGGTGCCTGTTTTAACCCTTAAAAACAAAGCAAGGAATGGATGTACTCTAAATATCTTCTTATGTAATTTTGTTAAATAATTTGGAAGATGATACTACTGTCTTCTAATGACAGTCAACACCACTGACCACATTAGAAAGGCATTTCTCCTAATAGAAGTATATTCTGTCTGAGACAACTGCTTGGAAAAGGAGTGCTGTGATTTATCACATTTCCATTCTTCACTTCCAACTTGACGGATAATAATAGGCTTTGAAAGAAGTATCTGCAATAACCACCTTAATTTCATTAAAATGGTAAATGTATCTAAAATGAGTTGACTCTTCTGTTTAGATAAGTTTTAAGATAATAGATATGGAGAGAATGTAATGATTTATCAGTGTGGAATATTTTGAAATTCCTTAAAGGGGAATATTATTCAGTTCTTTTAAATGGATATGAAGTGCATCTAATGAGTAAGTTTGTCCAGTGAGTGAATACTAATTTTCTAGGTTACGTGACTTGAGTTTGCAAGAACTTTAGGCCCAGTCTGAACCAGAAGAATGAAATTAGTTGATTCATAAGTAGATGGGGAGTGTAGATCTGTGTTTTAAACTTCGGTGTGGTCTTGTTGCTGTAAACCACCATTACTGCAGCTTATCTAGTTCTGTCAGTTGTGGTAACTCTTTGAATCCGGGCAGTGTGATCATTTCCATACAAAAAGGTGAATGCAGCTTCAGATCACATCACTGACTTCATATTGTTGGACAAATAGCAAGTACCTTGTTCTCAGCATGCAAAATGGAAACAGTATTTTCCATCCAGCAAGCTTAATGTTTTAAAATATTATTGAATATTTTATTTTTGGAACATTAGAATGGGGAAATCAGCAAGTGCCTGGTGTTGTCATGCAATCCCTATTGAGAGTGTCTGTTTTGGTGTTTGTGATTGATCCTTTGAGTGAACTTTGTCATTTCCTGTTAATAATGTGGCAAGAAACATAGAAACAGGAAAGTGCACTTGTGTCAAAAGCAAGTCAAAATGTCATGTGGAATGATGCAGAGCGGTATAAGTAACGTATTTTGGTCTGTGCCTGCCAAGGCAGGGATTCTGTTTAACCCTTGTTTCATCTGGTCTGGATTAAATTAATACAAGTAATTTCTTTTTCTTTTTTTCCCCTCAACATTCTCATCATACTTGCAGTAGCTGATTTTTGCTTCCATAGATGCTTCTGCCCACAACTGTTGTATCCGAGAGACAAAAAAATACTTTTGTCCAAGAAAAAGATAATGGAGTTGTCCTTTAAGCATAAATGAGAGAGCAGCTTGAACAAAACCACGAGCATCTTTAAAAACTGAACCAAGACCATATTGTGGTAGGATCAGGTAGTTCAAGTCTTGACAGAGTTAAGCAAACTTCTTTTGTTTGCAAAAAACAGATAGTTTTACTTCCCTGCTACTGTTCTGGGGCTTGGGTGGTGTCTGTTTTCTTTAAAACATCTGTACAGTAAAGATTGGCAGCTTCACTTTTCGCAGTCCTTGATCTTTAATGTACAGGAATGCAATCGTTTGTTAGCTCCATTTTGTCAGGAAAGCAGAGCCAGTGCAGGGTGTTGGCAGCTTCACTGGGAGGCCTTGATAATTTCCAGCTTTAGACTTAAAAGGAATTATCAACTGTCACTTTTGGGAGCAGTTCCTGCAGTAGTTACCTCACACATCCATAGAATTTATAAACTTTAAAATAGTCTGTTAGAGTAAAAGTACTGTTTTCTTTACATCTTCTGTGAGTGCTTTTGTGACATTGCTGCTCCCATTACTGTGGCATGTAGGGTATCAGAGAGTCATAGAATCATTTAGGTTGGAATTTACCTCAAAGATCATGGAGTCCACCTGTTAACCCAGCACTGCCAAGGCACCACTAAACCATGTCCTCAAGTGCCACATCTACACATCTTTTTAGTACCTCCAGGGATGGTGACTCCATAGAATTCCTTAGTGAAACAGAGCAATTAATACCATTATTGGTTTTTGGTAGATGGGGAAATAGGGCATCAAGAAGCATTGAGAATCATCATGCAGACAGTTTGTGCTGAAATACAGACAGAAATTGAGGCCTTTTCCAGGTTATATGCCCTGTCTGTATCTCTTGTTACACCAGTAATCAGTATTTATATCCTGACTTACTTTGTGTACATTCAGTGGTGAAGCCTGTGGTGCTAAAAGGCAGCTA
The DNA here is from genome assembly GCA_013390045.1 of Picathartes gymnocephalus. Lineage (NCBI taxonomy): Eukaryota > Metazoa > Chordata > Aves > Passeriformes > Picathartidae > Picathartes > Picathartes gymnocephalus. The sequence continues at coordinate 94,466 of WEKY01037918.1, read as the reverse complement.
CACACTTTTGTTACACTTAAGCTTTGAATGGTTTTCTAGAAACATTTGTGATAATTTTTGCTTTCTTACTTCTCTACACATAATAAATTCAGAGTCTCCCTGGGAAACGAATTCTGTACTTTGCAGCTATCTTTGGTATTTTCATGGGTTTCCTCTTTTACCATTCAGATAACTATTATGTAGTAGAAATGCAATTGATCAATAAAATTAAGTTTGCATATGGATGGTTGTGATTTGCCCTGTGTACTTGTTATGTTTGACTTATCACTGTCCCTTTGGGTAGAGTAGAACAAATTGCTAGTAATTAATGTGGAATTCCTCAGCAAAAATGTCTAATTCTGTATTGCCAAATATGGAGTTTTCTTCTTATCTAAAGAAATGAAACTGGTATTTATGAACTATCACTGAGCAGATGTCGCTTAACTGTGCTGGGTGGTAGAGACTTTTATTGACAAAAATGAAACTTTTTCAATCAGCTACTTTAATGCTCAGAGGTTCACATCATGGCATAAATGCTTCTTTGAGTCTTGGTACAAATATGTATATATTCCTTCTCATGTGCAGATTTTCCTAAGGGTGCATCTCATTCCTGGGTTAATTCTTTTCTATTTTTCTCCTCCCTAAGACATAATTGACCCAGCTATCCTGCGTCCTGGTAGGCTGGATAAAACACTCTATGTGGGTTTGCCACCACCTGAAGATCGACTTGCTATTTTAAAGACCATCACCAAAGTGAGTATTTGGAAATAAATCCTTAATCTTGAAGCTTGGTGGAATGATGTAAGACAAATTAAATATTACAAAGAATTGCAGGATCCCCTCTCATGAAACACTTTCAGCTATTCCATGAGGTCATAAAAATAATCCTTCAGCCCATCTGCTGTTAAATTTGCTCTGGGACTGCAAGGGGCTGATGAATCTTGAGTAAAGCAAACCTGTTAAACATAGAAGTTGCTGCCTTTGTAGTCACAGTTTGAGCAGATTTAATTAGAAGATTCCTATCAGTGTGAGTAATGGGCCTAGAAGTGTTTTGTAAGCTTTTTTGGGGGGGTTCCAGACACTCAGTAGAATAATTCACAAGCTCCATCTGTATTTGCTCAACAGTAGTTGTGACACCTAATTGGCTTTAGGGTTAAAGGAAGCTTGTGATGATGCAGGTTGTAGGTTAAAGTAAATGTGAAAATGTAAAATCTGTGCCTTCATGGGTCCTCCCTGTAGTTAACAGCACAAGCTGCTACTTCCGAGACTTGGACTATAGAATTCTGTGTGAGTGTTTCTCCAAGTATGGCACAGCAGGAATCAAGGCCTTAAGAAAGAACATACAGAGCATTATGAATTACTTGGACATTTCCTACTTTTTTCCAGTAGATCAGCACTGATTTTTAAGAGCAGGTGTTCTATCAGATCTTTTTTTGAGCTGCAAAGGAGACAAAGTCTTTGCTATAGAGGAAAGACAGCATTATGAGAAGTCTGGCAAAAATTATTTAATATATTTGTAATAAAAGATAATCCAGACTTGTGTAACCTTAGAGTTGTGGTGTATAGTTGATTCAGAATTCAGAAAGTGAGGACTTGTTCAAGCCTGTTCTTTCATGCCAAAATGGATGTTCAGAGGGTGAAATCTCATTACAAATTCAGGATGTTAGAGTTTCCTTCATTTGTTCTCTGCATTGTTTCATGGCTGAAAATGTATTAAGTGTTCCCCCATTTGCTATTTGCAGTAGACCAGTTTGTTGTTTCTAAGTTTTACAGAAATACTTCAGTTAATACTTTTTACAGCCCTCTTAAAGATGATTGTTGTTCATGAGATGTTGACAGAAATTGAGTGTAATGTTTTTGAATCATTTTTCAAACATACTGTAAGGAATCATGAGTTTTATTTTATCCAATTTAATTTTAATTAGGGGTGTAGGGGAATAGTGCAGCAGAGCTTGGTGTTTTGCTCCCTTCACTGGAGGAAAAGGTAGCATTAAACAGAGCTGATTTCCCTCCCTCTCAAAGGTTTCCCTTGCTCACACTCTCACAGCCACATGTAGCCACCAAGAGACACAAACCCACCTGGCAGGGGCAGGATCACTCCAGGGCAACACTGAGGATGAGGAACTTTATTGAGTCCTCACTTCATCTTTTGGCTTTGTGTCCCTTCTCCAGTGTCTTTGCTCCCTTCTCCTGGGAATCTTTGTGCCTACAGTCCTATCTTCCTGTTGGGAGTAACACCAAGAGGAGTGGCAATGGGATGTGGTAACCCTCTTATTATCCCACTACCAGAATATTTTTGTCTTCTGCTGACAAATCAGCTTTGATGTGACCTTCTCTGCTTATAGGACTTCTTGTGACAGAAGGAATAGATTGGACAGTGCTGGATCCTGTCACTGGTTATCATGATGCTTATCATGCATTTTGGAATGCAAGATGCTTTCATGCATGCTTAATTCACACTAATCTGACTCTTTTGATTACAAATCCTTGTGGTGAATGAGGAGTTAAATCTTTAAAAATGTGTAGGAGTTATCTGAAAGAAGAATATGGAGTAGGAAGAGGGGAAAATGTGTTAAATTAATTGAAATAAACCTTATTTTTTGTCAGATTTCAATCCATGCATTCTAGGTAAGGAAATTTGAAAAGTTTGAGAACACATTTGCTCCAGGCCAGAGAAAACAAAATGTTTGGTGCAGATGGGAGTGGCTTCTGGATGATGGCATGCATTCCCGGTAATCTCCAAGGAATACATGCACAGCAAGTAGAAGCAGAAAAATTGCTGAATGAAAACATGGGTGCTTAGAAAGGCAGCATGAGGGGTAGAAAAGGGACTTGGGAGAAGAACAGGTTGTCAGTAAGACAAACAGCCTAAATGTAGGTTGAAACTATGTTGTGAAAGGCTTTTATTTCAGTTAACTTGTAGAAGTCAGTCATTACCAATTATGCAAAAGAAGCCTGTCTTCACATGTTTCAGGTACTGCTGTACTTAACCATTCCTGCAAGCTGCATCATGCTCCTCTGCTGCACAGAGCTTGGCACCAGAGCAGGCAGAGCAAAAAATTCCCAATGTATTTGCTGCTCAAATTTCTTTTTACTGGAGAAGACATCTCTCTGGCTTGCAGTTTCATACAGGAATTATTAAATTATCCCAAATGAAATTGTATGAAGCGTCCTTGTTTCCAGGTTAAAGTCTCTCCTTTCAGGATGTTTTCAAATCAGCCTGCTTCTTCATCTTTGTGTTGTGGTGTTATTCTGGATTTTTTCCCTTCCTAACTGTTCAAGATTCATTCAAGATTTTTTCCTTACTCTGCCTAGTCCTTGACTGTTCCACTGTCTGTTAAGTATTCAAGGGTTTTAACTTGCCAGTTACTATACATTTTATTTTTTTCTCTTGAAGGTATTGTAGGTATGCAGTATATTAGATCCTCTGAAGAAGTCAGAAAATAATTATGTCAATTTGTGCATTTCTGCCAAATGAGTTTCTGGCAGAAATTCATCACTGTATCATAAAAGTGTACTTTCCTGTCAAAATTCAGATATTGTTTGATACCGGAGACATCTTGAATCTCTGTACTATCATGATCCTACTTTACTGTTGTGTAAGGGTAACAGGGAGGATCTCCAAGCTTATGGTGTTTGGAAATTTTGTTGGCTAGTTTCAAATACCATTTATGTCATTTAAGATTTTTGCTATTGGAGATGCAAAAATAACAACAAAAGAAACCACTTCTGAGATCTTTGCGGAGGAAGCAGTAATAATATGTAAAGTTCTATGAAATCTAAATGGAAAACATCTAAGTTTGAAAATGCATATCCAGAATATAAAAGATCTACAATTAATTTAGTCTTAAAGGTGATAGGGCTAAACTGACATGCCTATTGCTTAGCTGTTTGATTTCAACACACAGTAAAACTAAAGGAAGTTCAGCTAAACAAAGCTGCTTAAGTAACCAGCTATTATTAAAAATAAGCCCACATACGGAATAATGTTGGTGTTACAATGCCCTGTGGTAGGCTGGCCATCATCTCCTTAGAGAAAATCTAATCTGTGGGTGGCAAGTTAAACTTTAACATTGTTTAACATTTTATAATTAAATGCTTAAGGCTGATTATCCTCTTGACAGTTTGAGATTAAAACCACTGCTATTTGTGGATATTGCGGGAAACTTGTCAGACACCTATATGATTCCTGATTAAAGAAACTTAATCACTTCAGGGATGGCAGATGTAAAAAAAAAAAAGTTTTCTTACCTTCTCCTTTTTCTCACCTCAACTCCTTTAGGATGGCACCCGGCCTCCACTAGATAGTGATGTGAGCCTGGAGGAAATTGCTTACAGTCAGCACTGTGATTGTTACACGTGAGTATCTTCTACTTTTGACTTTCATATTTAACATGCAGGGCCAGCAGTCTTCTGATGCATGATCAGCTCTGTTTTGTTGGTATTATTAAGATAGTTTCTTAACTTTATAAACCTTTTCCCTTAGGGCATTTTTCTTCCTTTCACTCGTGCTTTTTTCCAAGAAATTGGTAGGAATGTATCGATGCTAGAAGCTTCTTCATCTGGAATAGTCCTCTTAATGTTGCAAATACAGAACAAGGGAGGCCTTTTGGTTTTCTTTAGTTTTATTTTATAATTCTTGCATCATCTGAGGAGAAAAGAGCTCTCTTTAAATTGTGGGCCCATACACAATGGTGATGAAAGCAAAGTGGTTAGAACAGCCAAAACCAACTTCTTCTGTCACAGAGTTGAGAGCAATGTGTTTGACGAAGTAATGAGGGTCCATTTCAGTTTGTGCTTTGGGAATAGCAAGGTGTGGCTTTAGGCAAAGCTTGATGGCCATATCTGTCAGAATCATTTGCAATTATGGTCCATAAAACTTAAAAGCTTTAAGCTATTCAATAATTTAGGAATATTCAATGTTTTTATGGAGTTCACAAAAGATAAATTTTATGACAGCCTGCTTGCCACAATATTACTTGGGAAAGATGAGTTCTTTTTCCTCTTACACCTTTTACTCAGTGGTTTATAGTCCAGTGGTTTTTTTGTTCAGTGCGGAGGGAGGTTTGGTTTGGTCTTCTGTTTGGGGTTTTGTTGTTTGGTTGTGGGTTTTTTGATGCTTATCTGTATTTTGAGTTCGAGGGTTTTGTGTGTGTGTGTGTGTGTGTGTTTAGGTTTTTGTTGTGGGTTTTGATTTCTTCAGTTTTGGTTTGTTTGGGCTTTTTATTTCATCTGGTTGGTTTTAATTTTTGATTTGTAAATACTTTATGCCTAGTACCCCCAAATGAACCATGGGGAGTTAATTTTGAAATGTTTTTTTGATTCAATGACTTTCACCAGCTGGAAGGCTTATGAGAAAAGTTCCAGCTGTTCCAGTTCCAGGAACTGAAAAGAAATACTTAAACTGATGTGACCAGATTTTGTGGATACTATTATTTTAAGAGCATGTTAACTTTACTGTTGATGCAGCTTTGAGCAGCTCCTTTTTGTAATGAAATGGTGAGGGATTTCATTTGAATCTTTCATAAGATTTATAAATAAAAGAAGTTATGTTCCCAAGAACATAACACAGTATTATTAATCATCCCTTTGGCATTTTCAAAAATGCTGAATGGGGGTTTTGTCTCTTCCCTTGCTTCTCATTAATTTGATCTTAATCTGTGGCTAAAATCTGAAGGGCATCACTCTGTAATGGAGGTTGCAGACTGGGTAGTTGTCAGTTCCAGTGTTCTTAAGATGAAACTTTGTGACAGCACAACTAATTTTTAATGTAATTTTTAGTGTCCTGCCTATCTGCCATCAGCAAAAGACAAGAGAAATTTATTCCCAAATAACCTGTCGTTTGTATCTCCAGAGGGGCAGACCTTTCCGCTCTCGTGCGCGAGGCTTCCATTTGTGCCTTGAGACAGGAAATGGCCCTGCAGAATACTCAAAGCAAGAAGGGTAAGAAAGCTTTAAAAAGAAAATCTTAACTGAATAGTGACAAGATAAGTGGAATGTAAAGTATTTCAAGCAGTTCAAGAAAAGCATAAAGCTGTGTGAGCTGTACATCATTGATTGATTGACTTCTGAGACAAAAATTAAGTCACACAAGGGGAGGTAGGGGAGGGTACAGGAAAAATGGTTATTCTGGAAAGTCGGCATAGTTTTTATTTTTAAAGAATTGAAAGTTGCAACCTTAAAGAAAAGTTTCTGTTAAATGGTTATATAAACTTATTATTTTCTAGACTAAATACCCCTTGCCAATTTTCCCTATCACTACCAAAGACTAATAATGCTGATGTATTTGGAAGAAGGTTGTAAACTGCATATTCCCTGATTGCCTACCTTTGGCACTGAGCTGTGTTGTGTAACTGAACACGTACATCCAGCACTGATGGAGCTGGGAAAATCTGAGTGCTACTTTTGATCTTTGGTGCTTAGCTCATCAGTGCCTCTTGCCAGGACTTTAACAGGGAGTTATAAATTGATTCAAGTACAATTTCTGCCCTTTCATTATGTGTGAAAATCTGGTTGAAGTTGTATTTTCCTGGCGTTTTTTAAATTATAGATTGAAACTTTTATATAAAATGCCTGTCTAGATTTTTTTTCCAGTAATTTTGTTTGTGATTTTACCCTTAAATCAAAATGCAAAGCTGAAATGGAATTGTGACTTTTCAGATAATATCCTTGGAAAATACCGTAGGCTTTCATTATGTCCCTGATTTCTAAGAACAACACTGGAATTTTAATGGCTTTGAATGATTCTTTTTGATCTAGAACCCAGCCAGTCTTGTCTGGTTTTTAGAAACAGGGGATTACCAAAGCACAGTGTTTCTATTTCTTGTTCTGAGTCAACAAGCATGTTCAACTAGAGGGGAAAAAGCTCTGAGCTATAAAAACCTTCCCTGTTGTATGACTTGGTTACCCATCTTTCTTGCTGTAGTGGGCTAAAACTCTTGGTTTGAGATGGAAATTTCTGAGTTTATCCTGTTCATTTTTATAATTGTTCAGAATACAGCAGGCTTTATTCAAAGCTGTTCATCTTGAATTCAGCCTTCACAGTTAGGATTGCAGCCTAAGCACTGACTGTATGGATGTGTAGGCAGCCAGCAAGTCCTTAATATATGTATGGCTTGATTTGCATGTTTATAGCAGCTGCTTGCTTGGATTGTCCTTGGGTTTCCAAGATGTCAGCCCTGATTGGTATGAAAACATGTGAGGTGGTTTCTGATTTGAGACCCTATTTATTTTTATCTTCAAGATAAGCCTGGGGATTTTCTTCCTTCAGTATTCAGCAGGACACACTCAGCTGCCTCCCTCCCACACTCTGCTTGGCTGGGAATGGGTGCTGAGTGTCTTCCTCAGTCAGTCCTTTGGAATCAGGGCTGCTCCTTTCTATCCTGGAGAAGCTGTTGCAACTTCTTGTTATACCTGATATTTTCCTCTGGAATAAATTCAGGGGTGTAGTTTTCATAACACTCAGCAGTGGTTTGCTTGAAGGTCCCTTTAGAAAGTGGAATGGAAAGGTATCCCTTTTGTGATATTTCTTGGAAGAATTCAGAAATTCTACTGCCAACCTGAACAGGCCTAGGCAAGCTGATCATGTTAGTCACTATGGTCTGAGAATTGCCAGATACAGAAGTTTGTAGGGGAAATTCCTAACAATTGGGCAGATTTCCACTTGTATGAGATACCCCTGGATTTCCTCATCATTGGCCCAGCATTTGACTGCCCAGAAAGGTTCACTGTCATTTGCAAACTTGGAGTTTCACTTCTGCCTCCCTTTTCCAAACCACTGAAGATGGTGCATAAAAGTGGTTTCAGCCCCACAGCCAGAGTAGGACGCACCCTACTGCAGCAGTTCTGCAGTTTCTTAGTCCTCAGAAGGTTCTCAGAAGCTTTGGGTGAACACCGTGTGCTCCTGGTGACTTCTTCCCATTAACATCTTAACTCACCTGTTTAGCTTAATCTTGTATATTTATTTCAAACAGATCTAGTTACACAGAATGTATAGGGTATGACAAATAATGGGAGAAATTCTTACCCCTATTTCAGCTGCAGTGACAAATACAAACCTTCTAAACTATGACATTTTCTGTGTATTTTTATAAAAGATAGCCAGTGGCCTCACATCATCTGCAGTCTGTAAGGCTGATCCTAAGCAGAGAATCTATGAGTCTTTTTGTTGGAACAGTTAAGAGCAAATGTGATTTAACAAGTGAAAATAAAGTTTTGCGTCTTTGCAGTTGAATTTGAACAGCAAGATCTGGTCCTTGTTTGATAGGAACCTCCCATCCCTCACTCATCTCTATAAACAGGAAAACACCAATTTCATATCTAGTGTTTCAAGTACTTGGTCTTATTTTTAAAAGATTGTACCTGTTCATATACTTCATTATTTTAATTTATCAATATAAATGCTTTTAAACAATGAAATATTTGTACCTACTTATTCAGACTGAATGGTTTTGCCATCAGAAATCGAGGCAAAGTGTGTTAATGCAAGTAGCCAAGGTCTGGATTACTCACAACTCCGTTTTCTACACAATGAAGCTTTGGGCAATCTTTTGTCACAAAATAAGCATGAAGTAGCCCAACTTACTTGCAATGAAAGGTACTACCTAGCAGATTTTGTCCCCCATATAGCATTGTCACAGTTTGATTAAAAGTTACATGCTTAAAAACAAAATTGAAAGCAAAATTAAATTCTTGTAGTTTCATTTTTATTGTTTTATGGCATTTTAATGATTCAGTCTAAAAGTAATCTGTCTTCTGGGAAAGTCCCAAGTTTAACCTATTACTTACTGTAAATAGCATTTTCTTGGGGAAATAGGTTAAAATCCTGATATTTTAAAACTTGCATCTTCAATTTTCCCAGGTATAACTTTATCTGGTAATAGGAATGTTGAACATGAGCTCCAGAAAAGTGAGATGAGAGAGCAGTCAGGTTGTATGTTTAGTTCAGTGAACTTTAATCTTCATCTTTACTTTTAACATACGTAATAATAACTGTAGGCTATTTGCTCTTCTGCTTTATACCTTAAACAAGGTATATTTAATTTTTAATTTAGTACCTTTCATTTGCTATTTAGTCTTTTACTATATCAGCAGAAGATTTTTGTTCAACTCAGACTCAAAATATATTAATGTTAACTGTTTTTTTCATGTTGGCACATCCTATTTCATGTGGCAAAGGTGGAAGTAAAAGCAATAATCATCCTAATGAAAGACATGAAAAAAAATGCACCAAACAAGACTAGAGTTTGTATTTCTATCATATCTAATACCTGTGCATAGTGTTAGCTTGTAATGAATCTTTATAGTAGTGGCATCTTGGGATTCTTAAATCCAGATTAAACAAGGTACTTGTTTGTGAGAGCAGAGGAATCCATAACTTAGTTGAGGTATGCTTATGTTTTAACATACTAAGAAAACCTGTTCAAAAGGTTATTATTAGGAATAATTACTGTGGATAGCTGCATTAAGGTCAAAAAAGCAATTTTCATAAACTTAAATACAGGGCGTTGTAGAAGTGAAAGCTTTCATCACTTCTGGGTAATGCCAGAGACGGCAATGATATGAAGCCAATTATTTAGAAATTGAGTAGAACTGGAATGATAGCAAAATGTTTTCTAGGTACTTCTTGAATAAAAGGGAAGTTTAATATTGANAAAAAAAGCCCAGAACTGGAAGCAACAGAATTTGAGGGATTCACTTCCAGAAGGGTTAAGGGAATTCAGTTAGTTAGGTTTCATGAATGCTGCCTTGAAATACATGCACCAGTCATTTGATTGTCACTTGTCTGTAATTTTAGTAATTTATTATGCTCTGTTCTTTAAGGAGAGATCAAGATTTCCCGTAAACACTTTGAAGAAGCTTTTAGGAAAGTGAAGTCTTCAGTATCCAAACAGGTAAGATAATATTCAAGTATGTAAGGCTCACTGCTCCCTTGGGAAGGACACTGTTCTGATGCTGCAGACTCGTGGGAATGGTTAAGGTTTCAGCATACTTAGATGGATTTCAAACTGACACTACCTGTTTCTGCATTAACAAACCTGATGTTTGTGTTAAGGTCAGAAATTAAAGCCTCCTTTTTCAGCTGCAGATGATGCACTGCATGCAGATGGTTTACCAAGATATCAAGGTTATTTTTTAGTGTGGTGCCTTGGACTTTACTGACATTCCCAGGTTAATTATTAACCTGGCCCTAAGCTCTTATGTCTGCTGCATTTTCAGTTAGAAGTCAAGGCCTTTAGAGTGCACCACATCCTGTCACAGCCTTTCCTCCCTGTGATGATGACACACAAAGATGCTCAACCTTTTTTGTGGCTGTGCAAGAGATGTAAATTTGAGATGGGACATAAAACACACTTTATAATCTTAGTTATTTCTTATCACTCTCTTCATTATTTGGATTTATCGAGGAAGTTTGTTGCAAATGTTTCCTTAGGCCCTGTTCCTTTTAACGACTGAAAGGAAAGCTGTTCAATCATCTTAATTACTATAATTTTGAAGTTAATATATAGGAATTGCTATTATTGCAGAGCTTGTGTATAGGTCTCCATGTGTTGCCAAGAGTGTACTGCAGCCAGAATACATGAATGTATTCACATTTAACACTAGCCAGAGAGAAGTCAGGTGACTATTTCCTTTCATTATTATTGTATTTTGATGGTCAGTGACCTTTCATAAAATTTAAAAGTGATCTGTGCCTCCAAGAAGCTTTAAAGATTATGTTGGTTGTTGTTTTCCCTTTGCTAATCACTAAGCAAACAGCCACAAAAATTTAAAATATCTCCTCTAACATAGCAATGACTGTTTAGAACGTATTCCTAACCAAAAATATCATTCTCCATCTCAAAGGCATCTTAAATATATGTCTGAGAGTCCTATATTTCAATTATATTAATCTGAAGACTTTTCAGTTGGGTATTTTGAAATATGTTTTGCAGTACAAGATACTATCTCTCATTTCCAGCTGCTACTTCCTATCTGCTAGACTAATTCAGTCTGACAAAAACTTTACAGACCTTGATATGAATACTGGAATATTTAAAAAAAAAAGGCTAGAAAAGCTGCATCTTTGTGCATTTACCTCTTCTATCCCATACACATCTCTGTGTTTGGTTTAACTGGTTGACTCAAGATAAGCAAAAACAGTCCTTAAAGCTGTGGACAGACATCACCTTCTGAAGCCAGATATTTCAGTGGAAGTATTCTGTTCTTCAAAACTCCCATTTTGAGTGACCAGTGAAAAGGGTTAAGGAACAGTTAAGTTAAACTTGCAAAAGATGATGTCTGTTCAATGTGCAGAACTAGATGGGGGAGAAAAGTGTCAATTCAGCAGCTCCTGTGGTGAAGAGGGCAGTGCCTTCTCAATGAAGCTGCAATCTAACCTAGTATGGCAACATGAATTGTAAGAACTCTGGCCGAGGCTTCTGGGAATTACACAGCATTGGTAACTCTCTGAAGAACCTCATTTATGAGCCAGGGTGGTGGAGGTTTGCCTTATTTAGGTTTTTGTTTGTAAATGTTTTAGAATGCAGCTAGTGGCTCATAGAGCAGGTTTGTTTCACTTGCTAAATAATACACAAAGTCACTTTTAAATATTGTGTATTTTTTTTTACCCTTGTCTGAGGTATTTTTCCTCTTCTCTTCGCACTGTTAGGATCAAATAATGTATGAAGAACTGCATCAGTCATTGTGCAGGTGACACATTTGGACATTTCCCAAAAGAGCCTTATTCTACACTGGTGAAGAGTTCTGCAGTTCCTGTGCCTGTTTTCAAGAGACAGGTTGGAAAGAAGCTGTACTAAATCTATCTCTCAACTTTTTATACTGCACCTGAAAAAAGGTCATCACAACCTACTGCTCTAAAGAATCCTTAATTTAACTGTCTTCAGAATAAAAGATACAAATATGCTTCCTGCTTAGAACCATTTATATTTTCCAAATGAAATGCTTTTAGTGCTAAAAAGCTAGCACCATTCTGATGTATTTGGTGCCCTGAATCAGAAATCTCTGAGGCACAGGCTAACCCTTCCAAGGGTTTCAAATAGCTGTTTTCAACCATCAGAGAAAATTGCTGTGTTTTCCAGAACAAGGACACTGAAAGAAGCACGGGGAGGACAGAGCTGTGAAAGTAGGCTGGGAAAGTGCTGCACTGGATGTTATCACACATTAATTATTCATTTTCCCAGTACAGTGACACCTGATTGTGCCAGCACAGGTTCTCAGAGCTGCTAACAGCTTCCTTCCACCCTAGCAAAATAAACTGCCCACAGATGGCAAGCTGGGAGGGTTACCTAGCTTAGAGAAGTGCTATGATACTATGATTCAACCTTGGAAACACTTAAGAGGTAGTTAACACCCTCGTTCGTTTCAACAACAAAGAAACTTTTTACAGTGTTTCAGTATCCTTTGGATGAAGAAAAATGTTACTGTTTTAAAAGGCAGGCCAAGAGCTTTTTTTTTTTTTCTTTAAATACAAGACATTCCATGTTGGAAGGAAGGTCATCAGCATCAGCAAATCGGGAAGTATCCAAGTTAAGACAAAACACTGAAAAGTGACAGATTATGACACCTACAAGCCTTCAGAAAAAACCTCAGTGAAATAGTTTCAGTAAGCAACATCTAACCTGTAGGCATTCCCCCCATTTACTTAAACACTTAAGAGGGAGATCATTTAATCTCCTACTTGAATTCATTTAAACAAATACCCTGAATAATCAGATCTAACTTTAAGACTGACCTTGATAGAGAATAGTACCTTACCTGTTAAATTCTTCTCAGAATTGCCAGCTAACATGAAATCTCACTGCACCTTTTTACCCCAAGGTACATGATGAAGGCTAGCACATGTAACTTATCACCACAGACTTGCGTTTTAAAAATATTGACACTCATGGCAGCTTGTTCTTACCACTGACATTTTTGCTCAACATGGGATGAGATTCCCTCCCTCTCCTAGGGAAGCTGGAGCCTCAGTGACTCAAATTCTGACTCATAAAACTAACAAATTAAGTCTCTGTATATAAAGCAGATGATGATGATGTGCCTGCTTTTAATTGTAAATCAGGCTTGAAGCTCCAGCTATGGTTCCCAGAAATCCAAGATGATCATCATTTCCAATCAATACTATGGTGGAATGAAACCTCAGTGATCATCTGGTCCAACCTTTCTTGGCAAAAAGCACAGTCTAGACAAGATAGCCCCAGCACCCTGCCCAGCTGAATCTTACAAGTGTCTGATGCTGGGGAATCCACCGCTTCTCTGAGGAGATTCTTCACAATGAGAACAATCAGCCAGCGGAATAGTTTTCCTCATTTCCAACAGGAAGCACCCCAGGAGTAACTTGCACCCCTTACCCCTCTTTTCCATGTCACTCTTGTAAAAGGGAATCTCCCTCTATCTTTGTAACCACCCCTGGAACATGGTGATAAGCTCTCCCTCTAAGCTTTATTTTCTCACGGCTGCACAAACACAGTTCTCTCAGTCTTTGCTCATAATACTACAACAGTATAATAATAATGATGATACAAACCCAGTATAATAGTAATAATAATGATACACTCAATTCACTTGAGTGAACCAATGAAAAAAATAAGTGATTTCTCCTTTATGGATATACAAAGAAGATTCCTGCTGCCACACTTGAGGCTGGCTGCAGATGAGCTTAGGCAGGAGTGGAGTCCTCAAGCCCTGACATATCCACCTAAGAATTTTCCTTTCCTTTTATAATGGTATTATTCCTGTGTATGTATGGAGCAAGAAAGCAAAGCAGGAGTTGCAAGGCACAATAAGGGAGGAAATGCTATCAAGTAGTGGTAATAGCACTACAGTCTTGTCAAGAGTGCCAACACAAAACATGTTTATTATTCAAGGTGTCTCATGATTATTCTTCGTAATAGGGGATAGAGGAAGTGGGGTGCAGGAGGGTTTGAATGCACAAGAAAAGCTGAAGTTAAGATGAAAGGCAGAAAAAGCCAGGTCAGTCAAGTGCCCATATCCTGTCTTCTCATCTTATCTGGGCTCCATATGTGCCAAGGAGCAGGCAAGGGTAGGCAGCTGAATTCCATTTGCCTGCTCACACACCAGTGTTGCACCCACACTGCTCCTTGTGGGAAATTCTGCTTAGGCTATAGTATTATCACTAACAAACAATGATCCTTTGTACAGAAGAGACCTGTACACAGAAAATGGGAACTGCTTTAAGGATGAGCCTTTTCACCCAGTGGAGACAAATACTTTGTTCTGCCTATGCAGCTACCGCCCCTCCTAGCAGACATGCCTCGATGTTTTGCCTCCAGTTATCTTGTTTCTATTGTGACAAGATCAAGAAATTGTTCATCATACCATTCTCCTCTCCCTTTTCCTGAGGCTAGCAACATATCTAAACCACAGGAATGATCCTGTCCCAGAGAGCACAGTAGAAGCTAACTTAAGCATGGATGGAGGCAGAGGCAGTGCAAGGGACTGTTGAAAGGAGAAAAGAAAAATGCTGTCTTCATTCTTGGCTCAATAGGAAACATTTTCCACATCTTCTATCTCACTTTGGCTTGATTGTGAAATAGAAGATTTTCTAGAGAAAAGATAATTGCATGGAGTTGCAGGTTGCTGTGCTAAAAGCAGATCCACATGATTCAGACACACCTATTTATCAGACTGTTTTCCTAGGACCTTGCAGAAGCAATGTTGGCAGACCCAGAAGTGGCTCCTGTGCCTTGCAATGTGCAAAGCTAAACAGCAGAACTTGCTTTGCTGTAAGTCTTTTGAGACATCCAAATTACAGAGCAGTAGAGTTTCCAAAAGCTGTGCCAAACTACTTACACGAGGTTGCTGCTTCAAAGTCACTTTCCTCCTTAGTCCAGCAGGAGTAGGGCAGCCTGTAGTTTGTAGCATTGGTGTTATCAGCTGTTAAACCTCATCATTAAATAAGGAATTAACAGCTTTAAGCTCTACTGTGGCATGCCACTGTATCTGATAGAAGGAATAAATGTCAGGGAGGCAGACAGAGGTGAGGCACTGACCTCAGCAGCAGGCAGTGCCCACTTATCATGAACAGATCCATGTCTCAACAGCTGGAGACCTTTGTCTTATGTGCTCACCAGCTCATTTAATGACTTCACCAGAGGAGCTCCGAGACACACAACTGGGAGTCTGAACTGTTGCCACTGACCTGTGGTTCCAGGGAGGAAGCCCTGCCCTGGGTCTGACAGCGTGGAGCTCTGCAACCAGACAGATACACCCATTGAGCACATTAATGCTGGGAAGCAGACAGGTTCAACAGCAAATCAGGAATGCCAGAGGCAAGGGTTGTTCTCAAAGAGGAGGAGACCCACACCTGTCCTGTGGGAAAACTAACGCCTGCTACAATCAGATTCCAGGATGCATTACTTACTCCACTCAAGCAGCTCCAAATAATTGGGGGCAGGGAGTGTTAAAAGTCATGCGAGGAAGTTTATTCTGAAAACTACAAGTTATCCTAAAAGCCCTGAAGGGGATTCAGAGCTCTGCACAATTTAACTGCAGCTAAAATACTTGGGTGACAGTTAAAACTCCTGACTGATTTCACATAAAGAAGATGTTTTCCAGACTGACAAACTGAAAGGAACAAACCCTAATAAACATGAAGAAACACCAAAGTTAACTCATTCCATCTGAATAGATTTAGAAAAAAAATAGCTGGGTTAACTGTCAGGGTTCTTGATGCTCTTTAGGTTTAATTTGTTCTTCACCAGTTAGTCAAAGCTCCCTCCAACTTACAGATAAAATGTTGCAAGAATTATACTAACCCCTTTCTGCCAGATATACTTTTAAATTGTATTAATGGAAACTATTTAATGCCTTAAAACAGTAACTAGATGGTTCAAAGGTATTTTTTTTTTTAAATGTGTTTCATATTTCTATGTCAGGCCTTTGGAGTAAACACCATGCTTTCTCCAGTCATACTTCAATCCATTGTTCATTTAGAATATATCAAACAAGTCAAGTGGGGTCAGCTGGTCTTAATTACTTTTACTAGTGGTTCAGAAATGCTTCTAACTGTTTTTTAGAGATGAAAATATGCTGGTTACATTTCAAATGATCTGCTTTTGGCATTTTTTACTATTTATGTTAGCTGCTAGAGCTTTTATGTATTACACAAGAATTACATGCCTAAGAAGGGTAGCTACCAATGCTTGCAAGAATCAGAGCGTTGTTTAGATCCAAACTTAAATCTCACTGGCTCAGATTAACCTAATACAGTAACTTGTTCTCCAACAGGTAGCCAGTAGCAGATGTTTCAGAAAGATTATGGCAAGCAGAGATATCTCCCTCAGAATTCCTCACCATTCAGTACCTCCTGAAGTGAAAATAAGGTATTCATAATTTGAGTTGGAAGGGAAAATCAAGAGTCAGAACACCTTAAAGCAACACTTGCAATTTTAAACAAGAAAGATGGCAACTTCAGCCCTGTTTAAAAGCAGGAATTCCATTAAGTAGGTAACTAAGACTAATTGTAAAATTTTTACTCTGCTTAAGTATTCATGTAGGATAACTGAATTTCTTAACTTTAGCTCTTAGCCATAAAACTTTGTAGACACTTTCCATCCTTCATCCAGCTATGATAAATCATGAACACCAAAGATAATTTAAGAAACAAAGAGTGATATTAACTAAGTGGCTTAAAAAGAAACCGATTTTCAACTTCTTAAGCCTTTACAAGTATTTCAACCTAAGTCAGTTTTCCTCTGAGTAGGGAGGAGAGGCAGGGATTCTTTACAGGTCATCTATATCACCACTCAAAAGAAAGATCTCAAATCTGCTTTAGAAATACTAAATTTCTCTAAAGCGCAAGTCCTTCAGCCTAAGGGGACCAATCAAAAATTCACCCAGTATTACTTCAATCTTTGCTTTTTAATTATATGTAAAAATTACTGGACAAAGTCTATTTTGACATTACTCTCCACCCTGAGCAACACACTGGCTACCTCACAGGTTATGGGCATAATGAAGTCACTTCGTAGGTGGCTGGCAGACTTTCATACCACTGCTATTGCTTAGCCACAGATAAGGGCCCACACTTAAACAAAACACACATTAAAACAGCACCGCAGTCAAGACCAAGAGGTACCAATACATTGTTTTCAGGCACTCAACTTTTCAAAACAAACAAACAACAAACACCCAAAATACAGGAGTTGAGGACATCTAAAGTTAAGTTACAGCAGCTACAATTTCCACTGTCCTCAGGTTCCATCTTTCAGATTAATGAAGAACATACCACAGAGCCACCATTTGAGATTTAAGGGTGATTTGTAGCCAATTTTGACTGCTTAAAGCCATCATCAGTGCATTAGAGGGTAGAAGGCAAATCTACCGTGCTGAGGTATGGAAAGGTTCTTCTCTGTCCAGCAAGTCTATCTGTTCCCAAAGAAAAATTTCCTAAGTAGGAAGTTGGATATTGCTACCTCTCACGACATTTTAATATGTAGGAAAGACAAGTATTTATGGAGGGTACTGTAGGTTTAGGGGGGAAAAAAACCAAACAAGATTATTTAACAACCTTTCTGTGTGCACGAATGACTAATGTGCCTAATAGGTAGTATTGTCAGTGGCTGTAGCTAGACTTAATTGCCAGAATAGTATCTGTTTCAATCCATTCACTTTTCCATAAAAGCCAAATTTCCAAATGAGTGTAAATATTTATATTTAAAACCATAGCAACATGGTACTAATTTTTCTTCAAAGATCAGAAATCCCCCAAACTCTGTAACAAGGTTTTTCCAACATGAAACCCCACATCGGGTATATCAAGTTACCTAAATGCCACCTGCTCACACTACATGCCAACAGAAGCAGCTCAGGCAGTAGGTGGGACCCTTGGAGTTGGCAATACCCTTGAATTCCCCACTTTTTTTTTTTTTTTTGTTTTTACAAAGAAGTCACAGGAGCCAGCTCAAAGATACCAGTTTCATTCTGATAGATTGCTCCTTTAAGGTACTCTCTGTAGAAAAAGTAGAACTTTAAAGCAATGCTTCAAATGAACAAAAGCAGACTTAACATTTCTGTGCAAATTTAGTTCTTCCAACCATCAGTTCGGAAACATTTTCAACAGAATGTTTAAGTTAACAAATCATGTTAGTTTAGAATTAACAGGTAAGTACAACATTTTAAAACTAGTCATCTAGATAGCATGTTGAGGGCAGTATACTATATTGAGAACTTTTCAACTGTTATGAGTCAGACAGACATTTTATATAGATTTAACACCTACCAAAATAAATTCTGTAACAAAGTGATTTTGCATTATGCATATAACACTGATCTTTAGGCAAACAGAGACACATTAAACCAACAAATCTGAGGACTGTGAGGAATGTTATAGCTGGTAGGAGTCTGCTACAAAATCCTAAAGAATGCATTGCTATGTTGCTGTACATCTTAATTCAGAACACAGGTGAACAGCTTTATCAGGAGACCTTTATACCAGCCACTTTAAAGCAAGCAGACATTTCAAAGTTTTTTGGTTGCCAGAAGTTTAATCTTGCTTCACTTCACCCTTTAATTGCCTTTTCATTCGTGAATATGGGCTGATTGTGTCATCCATCACGAAGTCATACAGTACTTTTATCCAAGAGTTATATTGGGGCAGGTTGTCATAGTATTCAGCTGCTATTTTCTTCACCTGAAGGAGAGATAGGAGGTTTATTTACTAGTTATATTAACATCAGTTGTGACAACTTTACAACCCTCAATGTGTAACCTAGTAATGTGTAACAGGACAGGAAGTTCATTCCAGAAGTTAGATTCTACACGAAAGGCCACTCATGGCACAGTGTGAACGTTCCTTGAAGGAAAAAGCAATTCCCTAGTTGTTAAGTAAATCTCCTGTGAAGCTTTTGGAGCTGGCCAGAACAAACTCTGCTAACTTTCCAAAGTTCCTCCACTGTGCTACCTACAGGATGATGGATCACAAAAGCAAGTGGTTTGGTTGCTATTGAAAGTGTGTGACTCAGTTCAGTGCTGACTCAGAGATATACAAGTAACAGTAAAAAGGATGTTTTAAGTTCTAGGAAGAGCTGTTTAACACAGCTATTTTTACATGCAGTTTCAAATCTCGGTACTCAGAAGAAAAAAGCATTTTATTTCTGAGAAGTATTTTGTTTATGAAGACAGACTCCAAACGTAAACGGCTTCCAAAGACTCTGTTCTCAGTTGCACATGTGGTCTCACTATTTAAACTGAGAGCAGCAGGTTCAGTTAGGCACCCTTACTGCTATTTAGGGCCAACCACTTTAAGCCTTAAAAACATGAACAGAACAAAAAGGATTTTTCACAAAATTCCATAACTTTAGTCCAAAGAATAATATAAATCTGTATAAGCAACAAACAAACCCGAGGTATTGACATGGCTGGTTTGAAGGCAAAGCTTGTTTTGACCCATCATCACTCCTACAGAATAGTGCACCAAGGCAATGCACTTTTACTCAACAGTAATAATGCAGCTCACCAGTGCTGAGGAATCAAGTGTTCAGTACTTGGGGCTCTTTAGCACACAGCACAGCAGAGTCCAGTCCAATCAAATTAACTGCACTGTTCCAAAAGAAGGCTTTGTTTTCTTATCAGAGCTGTGGATTATGAGTCCTGCAGCAGAACTGAGTATTTACCCTGAGAATTAAATACTTGGAAAAGTTCACGCCCTAAAGTACCTGTGCAAGAAGTGAAATGCTGGTTCATAGCACAGACTTAGGTATCAAAGGTGAGTTAAAGCAACTTTTGCTATATTTGAAAGATTAAATCTATGAATAAAAGCAATCATCTGCCTTAAAAAAAAAAAAAAAAAAAGAAACACACAAAGCTTCAACAAACCAATTACATGATCTACCTGCCCTGCTACAAGTGCTGGCACAGTAATTTCAGCTGCAGTTCCACCACTGACAACAGAAATACCAATCAAGTTTAGACTTCAGTCGAGGGACAATCTTACAAGGTCTCACTATTGCCAAATGCACTAACAAAGCTGTAAGACCAACACCACACCTGCTGTCAAATTGCAAATTTAGTGTCTGATGAAAAGCTGAAGATTTAGATGTAACCCTGAAGCCTGTGTGTCCATGCTCCAATTGGCACACACAGATACAGTAAGAAAGAAGCTCCTGCCTGTAAGAAGCAAAGGTTGAAGTGAGGAGAAACTTCACTTCTGCTACTCATGCAGGCATGACAGGTCCAAGTCCTAGCTTAGAACTCCTAATTCTGCCAACGTACACCTAATACTTATTTTGGGTTTAAACGCTCTTGCTAGAGGAAGCTGAAGTGCTCCAGACTCGAAAAGTTATTAAACATTTGTCAACAATAAAACAAACATTAACAGCATCTCAAACCCCCCCTTTTCCCCGACCAGAGGATGTCCCTGACAGAAGAGACTGAAGGATAAGCACACATTACAGTACTGTCCTTAACACTTCAAAGACAGAGACAAATCTCCAAAAGTTATCTGCAACCTCTTAACTAGTTTTTTTGCATACTTACAAACAAGAATTCAGAAGACAGGTTGTAATTACAGAAAGC
This sequence comes from Picathartes gymnocephalus, assembly GCA_013390045.1. NCBI lineage: Eukaryota > Metazoa > Chordata > Aves > Passeriformes > Picathartidae > Picathartes > Picathartes gymnocephalus. Next base: position 73,952 of record WEKY01037918.1, on the reverse strand, counting down.
TAAAGTTAGTGCACAGCATAAGACATGCCTTCCCTACCCTCTCCTTTTACGGAAGAGGATTGAGCAGCAGCATAATGGAAGCTTGCTCAGGATACCACTAAAATTATAATTACCTCCTTTGACACTCAGCTATATTGTGGGGTTTTTGTTTGTTTGTTTTTAAGCTCCCAACTTATTTTCTGTCAGTGTTCTACTTTATTTTCATGTTAAAATAGGCCTTAATTTAAGAAAAAGTAATAATCTTGGGAGGAAACTTACCAGTGGAAGGCTCTTGCCAGGAATATTGGGGAAGTCATGATGTTCATTGTGATAGCCAACATTAAAAGTGAGCAAATTAAGTGGCCCATAGTAGGAATAGGTCTCATGTCCTTTTAAAAACATGTAATGTTCAGCTATGAAGTGTCCTGAAATTGGGTGCAACCCAAGACCAAGTACTGAACCAGCAAGCATGTAAAAAATGGATTTGACTCCCCATAAATAATATATCACCACATCAAAAGTGAGCTGAGCCAACAAATTGATTATTTCAAGTCGGGTAATGGGTTTAGGATTAATGCAGAGAGGTCTAATGGCATAGAAAAAAGGCTGAAGAACAATCCATATGAATTTCCTGAAACGGGTGCAGAAAAACCAGCCTTCGAAGTTGGTAGGAATATCTACATCGATTCCGTCACCGCCTAAGTAACGATGATGATCCATGTGGTATCTCTTGAAGGATATGGAGTAAGGGAGACCAAGAGGAAGGTTGGCAAATATTCCAAACAATCGATTCCACATGGCTTTGCTGTTGCCAAAGGCACTGTTGTGGGAGATCTCATGAATAGCCAGAGTCATGGAGTGGCTAATACAGCTTCCAAAAACATAAGCCCAGAAGACCACCCATTTCCAATCCAAGTCTTTAACCAGATAGAATGCAGTAAACTGCGCCAGAACCATCAGCACGACCACCCAGATCAGGTTGTAGTCTGGCTTCATCAATGCTTTTATCTCTGGATGTTTAGCTAGATAAGAAAAAATTAAATTACAAAGAAGTTTTTTCAAAGCTCTCCTCACAGCCAACTATCCCAATTAGATTACAGTTTTTTCTTCCCTTTGTCCCAATTAGTTGTCTGCAAAGGTAATGGAAACGCGCGACCTTTCCACTTGTGAAATTTACTGCTATAATGAATCATTTGGAATCAAGTCATTTTAGCACTTTTACGTTGCTCAGCAACTAGACATGTACATAGCAAGCACCAGTACCACCTCCAGCCTCCTCAGGAAGGAAATGGCTCTGAGCCGACAGCCCACCCGTGATTCAGAATGGCTCAGGAAAGAGCAGCCCCGATGTCAGCGCCGTTACCCGCCACCCCCGGACGCGGGTGCTGCAGTGACCTCTGCGCGCAGCGGCCCCAGACACCGCCTTACCGCCCGAACCGCCGGCAGGGCGCGGGCGGGAAGCGGCCCGGGGCCGCCGGGGAACCCGGGCTCCTATTCCGCCGCTCGGGATGGCAGCCCAAGCCGCCGCCGCCCCGCGCGTCGGGCTTGCCCCCGCAGGCAGCCGCCC
>WEKY01037918.1:54882-71981 GCA_013390045.1 Picathartes gymnocephalus | reverse complement strand
CTGCCGGGCGCGCTCCCGCCGCCGCGGCGCCCCCTGCCGGCGGGACGGGCCGTGAGGGGCCCGGGGAGCGGGGCGGGAAGGAGGAGCCCTCAGAGCGGGGCCCACCTTCCGCCGTCCTAAACCCGCGTTCCCGTGAGCCGCTGTCCTGGCTTGACGCCCCTGCCTGAAGGTACTGAGCTATAACTTCGAAAGTCTCCATTTCCTTCCCTTTTTGTGGTAAGCTATTTGAAGAACTTCTTTGACAAACTCCTTTGTAAGAACTGACTTCCATTTAATCTGTCCCTGCGTGTATTTGTCACAAAACACTGACTGTGGGCAGTTCAGTGAGAAAGATTACCCTATGCAGAAGTTGAGCTGCTACTTGCTTGGAATTTTAGTTTTATTGTCCACTCATAATAATCTAAACCAGTAGATCAAAAATCCACTCAAATTAATATAAATCAGCAGTACTGATAAAAACAATGGAGGGTGTTATCACAAAGTAAGTGATACCTTATCTCTTCATGTAGTATTAGTATCTCAAGGTTTATGATTCATCACTTAAAATGTATTAGTAATAATGAGTACAAAAGGCTTATGCCTACAAGCTGCTGAAAGTCCCACGTGGAACAGGGCTGTTGGAGGAAAAATTCAATCCCTACTTGGAAATGTTTGCAATCTGAAGTAGTGGACAAAGCACAGGATCTATAAAACATAGCACTTTTGTGAATAGTTTGGCTTGCATGCATTTTAATTTGTGCATTCCCATTAGGGATGAGATTTAAAAGTGAAAAATGCAGCAAGGAGGTGAGACATGGAAAAGGTTTCGCTCAGCCTTTCCCTCCTTAGCCACACAATCTCAACTGTGCAGGCTGTGAGGACTGGTGCAGCGTAAGAGGCAAAGCAGATCTCTAGATTTCATCAAGGCACTGTGACCTTGCAAGGTTTACTTTTTGGTCAGTGACCATTTCACAATAAACCAAGAAGCTTTGGGGTTGCCAGTGCAGTAGCTTGACTGCAGAATCACTGGGGTCACAAGTGTTTCGTTTAGCTGCACTCTAAACACCACACGTAACATTTCTGACAGCGTTCCCTTCTGGTTGGAGTTCAAATATTAGCACAGCTATCCATCACTGTGCTAAAGATCTCCTCATCCATGGGAAGGATCCTGCCAAAAGAAGGAGTGTGTCAGCTGGTGACAGGAGCATTGGAGGAGTGACAGCACATCAGGAGTTCAATACACAGAGGCAGGTTTACAGCACTGCAAACATACACGGGTTTGTAAATCGTCACCGCATTTCAGCAGGGCAATGAAACAGAAGATCCCAGAGCAGTTAAACGAGGTTTAAACAACTAAAAAATATGTATTACATAGGAAAGTTTTGGACAATTTAATTGCCTGAGGGTACTGGAAAGCAAAGTGTCTTTCCTATTTAATTACTGAGTTTAATCACTCGTTAGGCCGTGTAACAAATCCAGATTTATTTAACCAACAGTTTTTTGTAGCTGACATTTTCCATTCCAGAGACAGTGAGATTCAGTACCTAGTGTGTCTTCAGCTGGCACAAAGCTTGAACAAAAACCCTGGAATGTTCACTTACATGTAAACCAAAGCCAGGAGTGCATCCTTTTCTAATGGGGAAGGTGAGATCCAGGAAGGACAACTGCAAGCATGGAGAGCACACGGACAAGCGAGCTGGCCCAGGTACAGAGCAAAGTAGCACAGAATTGCAATTGGAGACAAACAGAATAGATCAGAACAAGCATACATGTTCCTGTAAAATAGTTCAAACTGAATTTACTTATTCAGGAAGTAACAATCTATCACTGTAATTTGCTAGTTACCCTCTTAAAACCATCAACACCAAGGAATCGGAGAATCCTCTCCTGTGCTGACACATTCTATTATATCCTATTTTCATCCTATTTTCAAGAGGTTTTTGATGTTGAAAATTCCTTTGGCAATCTTAGTCCTCCTCACAATTCACTGTTAGAAAATCTGAGTAAGACAAACTAAGTTTTTTTTCAATACGGTAGTACATTTTACATTAAGAAGTTCCACATGGACATCCCTTGTAGCATTAATGAATTCAGTGATTAACGTGCAATGCTGAGTATCAGGAACTGAAGAAGCTCCATTTGTTTCCATCTGTTCTTTAATCTGTGAAATTTATCTTGTTAAGCAGGCAGTCTTTCTTCCTTAAGCACTTCCACCTGTTACACCCATTAGCCCAGGTTTGAAGGCTCCTTACATACTGTAGTTACATAGAAGCTGTTCAATTTGGGAAGCAAGACCTGGTTGCAAATAGCTTTTCCCTCAGAAAAGTACCACTATGATATCTTTTGATCTCATTTTCACCATGTTCACTAGGTACACCAATTTGCAAAAAAAGTCCCCAACCTTATTATGAAACAAAAAGCAGTTTCCAAGCAAACTGCTATTTTCAGAAAAGCAGTAAAGCTGGCCTCAGTTGTTTAAGAAACTAAATATAAGACACTTAAAATTGCTTTCTCTCTCAGCTCTGACATTTCCTTCAGTTTCATGCCTTGACACAAGTACTAAAACTGAAGAGTGGCTGCAAATAGATCAATTTTTCATGTAACTTTGCAAAGCACATCTCAATCTCACTGGTTTAAAGCTCTCTCTTGAACAGAAGATAATCACTAAACACTACCAACACTACTTCGAGCCTGATACATCAACTCACACAAATGTGCACAGACACTGAGTGAAAAGAGATTGAGTTTTACTTAAGGTGATTCATCAGCTTGTTCGTATACTGCAAAATGCACCCTTTTTATTTAACAAGGGACAATACGGTGTCAGAAATGACCGTTCCAGCTATTTTGTCCAAATTATTACTTCATTCTGTTTTCTCCATGTGTTGTATTTCTCTGACGTACATTCCAGCCCAAGAGCCACCTGACCTCTTCCTCTCTGGCATGTGAAATAGAAAAGACTGGTGTACCTTTATTATGGCATTTCTCAGAGTTGCCTTGTAACCATCCCCTCTACCCCTAAAGTGTCATGGGCCTCATTCCATTTTGCTGTCAGCACATGGAGAAGCAGGATGCACCTGCAATCCTGGAGCACCCTCCTTGAGCTGAAGGTTCCAAGTTGGCACAGAGAACATTTCCCATAACAACAGGCTGTTGTTTTCCAGCTCAGTTTACACACAGCCAGAGATTCCCCAACACAGAGAAATGCTACGCTTGCGTAACCTGAAATGATTTGTATACTGGGATGGTGGAGAGGGGGAAATTGTTTGCACATTTGAGAAATTAATAAAGAAACTAAAGTGAAAAATATTCAGAGATGTATGAATAAACCTTTTCAGTAAATGCAATTCACAGGTTTATACTTATTTGGAAGTATTTAACCACAAGTAGCTGGTAATTAGTCCATTACAGGATTTTTTTTAATCACAAATTACCACTAAATGAATTTGTATCACACAGTAATTCTACCTATCATGCTGACCTTTTGACCCAAAATTGTTTTTTAAAAGATAAGGTATATGCCAGTATTTTTCATCTGAATAGCAGGTATTCTATCTCCAAGATAGACTTAGCTGTAAAAAACATTCTCAGCTGTAGAAAAGCAGTACAAGCAAATGCTCCTTTAACAGCTTAAGTCTTCTCTCAGACAGCCTTTTATCATTTCCTTGATGCTTAATAAAAATGCCTTTTTTTGGGGAAAAGACTCAAACTACTCAAGAAGTTTATTTATAAACTAAATGTCTGTCAAATATTAGGCATTTGCAACATTACTTCTGGTATGAGCTATGTTTTAGAAGTAAAAATTGTAGCTGAAGTTTTAGGAAAAATGTCAGTTTTCCACGATTATATAATATCTGACCAGACAACTTCTGATTTGTTTGTTGCTTTAAATACAGCCACTAGGTTATGCTGACAGCCATACAAAATGAACTTGCACTTTAACCCACAGTAGTAATATCAAGATTGTGAACAGCTACAAATGCAGCGTTTGCATTTTCAGTGCCATACCAAGTTAAATTCAGAACCACCTAAAGACAAAGCAGCAGTTGGTTAAAAAAAGAAAACGTAAGTCAAATTATAAAGCTACATAGTTTAGTACATTAAAACAAAACCAAGGACAATGGTATTTGCATAAGATTCCAAAAATATACAGATGGGAGGGGGGGAGGGGGGTGGGAAATAATCACTGTACACAACTCTGAGATGGTTAAAGTGACCAGAGAGACTGAACAGTGCAAGACATGCTTTTCCAGTTACAAGCTCAAAACAGAAGTGCAAAAGAAATTAAAGCTTTGTCTGAAGTGATTTATCTTTTAGGATAAGGAAAGCTTAGAATATTGTCATCAGTGTTACAGAGAAATTTCTACCCCAACCCCAACACAAACACACAAAATAGTTTAAGTTTTTCCATAATACAGTATTTCATTCAAACCACGTCCCCCAAGCTCGGTGACTCCAGGGACCATTTGTAGGTGTTTGGTGTTGGCCTATGACTCAAGTGATGCACAGGCAGCCTCTCCACTCTCCAGCTTTGGCTAACAATAAATCCCTGCCTTCCAGGCAGGGTGACTGGCAGCCCCACAGCCCGGGCTCAAACACTCCTGCTGCTGCCTCCCCAGATCACCTCGCTGTAAGGAAGCCACTGTGCTGAAAGCAGGGGCTAAGGTACGGCTGAGGAACAAAGGAATTGCTTGACAGGTCTCTGTGCTCTCTCCCAGAGTTTGGAACAGTTCCAGGCAAGTGCTTTTGGCAGGCTGACTAAGCTGTACATGCATCTATCCATGCAAATGTAGATTATGGCTCCCAAGACCTAGAACTAGGGTGTGTGCATGTGAAGACTGGATAGAAGGTCCTTCCATGGAAGTTTACAAAAATATATAGCCAACATTGTGGCTTAAGAAGTCAGTTTTACTCATTAGAGAGAACCCCAAAAAGTATTAACTACTTTTCAGACATTCCAGACAAGGTCACTTGTAACAAAAAAGGTCAAGTTCTCAAAACCAAGGTTTTAAAAGCGGATCTTTCCTTCAAGTGAACAGGACATCTGTTTTTACTCTTAACCATTTAGTCAGTTAAGACAATTTATTTAAGATTTAATGTGAACGTATGCATAAACACAAATAAATTTACTTTAAACACATCTGCACGGAAAAAAAGGTTAACCCTTCAAAACATAACAGAGCAGGTCTGGTTAGTATGTAGCTATTGCAAATCTTAAAGATTCTGTGCATTAGGCCCACCCATATAGAAAGCAGGGGAAAAGTCAATAAAAGAAAATTACTGTTCAAGTCTAAGTGGTGTTTTGAAGAGCCAGCAGCCTAAGTGACACCATGAAGCTGGTCACAGTATCCAAACAAGCAGGCCTGCTTGGGCTACTAGAGCAGTGTATCCTCCTGAAGGCGCCATTTCCTCCCGAGTTATTTTCTGTTCCGAAGACGTTTAGATTTCCTAGGACAGTCTGTGGAATCCACCGCCTTCCTCCGTTTCCTGGGAGATTGTTCATTTGAGCCGGAACCTGATGAATTCCCTACGGTGCTCTCCATCACCTCTCGCAGCTTCCGCTCCAGCTCGGCCAAGCGGGCGTTCTGTTCCCCAATGATCTGGGTTTGCTCAAGCAGTTTCTGGTCTTGATCCTGGAGCTGCTTCTGCTGCTCTTGCACTTTGACACGCAGCTCCGAGATCTCCCGCTTCAGCGCTGTCAGGCCCGTGCCGTTGGCTTTCACCTGCTGCTGCAGCTTGGTGACTTCCTGCCTGGAAGGGCTCTGCTTGGAGAACAGCTGCATTGTTGTCAGCGCTGCAGAAGGCCCTGGAACTTCAGAGAGAACTGTGATTAATCCTCTGCAACTTACAGGTAAAAAAGGTGTCCCAGTGTTCATCTTTTGCTTATCCCTACTCCCCACACATGAATCTGAATACCCATTGTAAGTTAAACTGTGAATAGGTAAACAGATTTACAGTCACTTAAGTGTCTAACAAGAACATGTGGTAATCTCAGAGCATAAACTTAATACTTACAGCTTTTCAGTAGTCTGGAAAAAGTTCATCATTCATTTCCTGTACATAAGACCCCCTCCTTTTGCTCTACAATAAACTGCGTACAGACATTGTGTTGTCATCTACACTTAGTGTCACAGATGTTAAGACAAAACCCCACAAACTATCTATAAATTATTTAATATTGAATACTTAAACTGAATAAATATCTTTCATTAGACCAGCAAAATTCTGCTGTCTTAGTTGCACACAGCTAAAGTTCTAAAATTTTGTAGTTTGGAACTTAACAAGGTATTTCAGCATAACTTACATTTTAGAAGAAAGGAATTTATTTTCCATGCTTCTTTAGGATCACTCTTCCTAAGCACTAAAACCATACTGGAATCTGAACTTGGAACTGTTGGTTCTAATAAAGTTCCTGCAAATCAAGGAGACTAACAGCTACTGTAAAATTTCTTTCACTTTTTCTGCCATAAAAGATATCTATCACTTTTGCTGTCATTACACTCTTCTAGCAATGCTGTGCAAGTAAGGTGCAACTTTAGGTGCTCTACAGACAGAAGAGCCTGGCTAAGTCATCCTTCTTTTCCTCCTTTTTTTCCATTAGGATGCTAGCACAGCTACCATTACGTGACACTAAGTGGTTGCTGTTGGAGAGGTTATGCCCTTCCCTCAACAAGAGAGAGGCATTTTATGCACCACAAAGCCTTGGCCTTGAAAAGGTGATTGACATCAGCTGTGGGTTTGGGCAATACTTTCTCAGCTGAGAGGCTCAGTATATATTAACGCAGTATATATATATATTTTTTTTTTTTTTTAATTAAACCCATATATAATTTTTTAAAAGAGTATATAATTAAAAAATGAAAGTATAACTAACAGGATATAATTAAAAGGTGGCATACGCCCTTATGGCTAAGAGGATGGACAGGACCTACAAAAAAAAAAAAAAAAAGCATCTGCAGTTAGGCCTATTGTTTTTGCTTCAGTATTTTTTCCCCAATTTTTACTAAGTTATCCTTCTAGAGAATTAAATTTCACTGTTCCTGAAGTGTGAACATGTCCTGTATAGGGAAAACTCTACAATTTTACCCATCTTTTTTTGCCTTTTACCATTAGAATAACTTCAGCCATGAGGCAACTACCTTAGAGTTTGGTTCACAAAAGTTCTGGAAAGTCTGACAGATTATATGAAGGACCAGTTTAATTGCTTATTTACAGACTGTTATTTTAATTGCCATTTCACTATTACCTGTAACTATTTTGCCTGTTAGTGCATAAAATAGTACCTCCAGTAAAGTAAAAAAGAAAAAAAAAAACCATTCTAGCCCTCTATGTACTACTACAGATTCGGCAAATTCATTTGGAGCTTGTCCTAAAAATAAAAGTCCTCGAGTTGTCATCTCATGTGCCAAATTTCAAACAAATGCAGTGACAAAGTCTCATTCATTGGTGGCACAAAAGCATTTGTTTAAGGAATACACACTATGCATAATTCTAACATACATTCAAGTGACTGTTCTTTTGGTAGTACAAAGGCTCCTTAAATTTCAAAGCAAATGAATTTCAGTTAGCATTCTTAAGAAAGTATCATCAATATTTATGTAATAAAGCTCCCATTTAAGGGAGGGAGCTTAGCAAACATACAGTGCTGTGATTTTTTACAGAAAAACTAAATAAAACTTAACTATACATCAGAATTAATACCTGGGGCAGTTCCTATTAGACGTCCCGATACATCTGACCCAGGCATCTTTCTTTTCAGTATTGGAACAATCTTCTCATCAAAATATTCCATAGCCATGGAGGAAATGTCCCTTAGTTCTTGAAGAACTTCATGAGCTCTCTGAGGAGCTCTTGTAGAGTTTACATATCTTAGCACTCGATAAATTTCATCTATTACCTAAAACATTTAAGAAGAATTAGGATTTTCTGATAAAGGCAAGATTATTTCAGTTTGTTCTAGGAATTCTGGCATATTCAGGGGTTTTTACCATGTAACAGTTGCACACTACTGTGTGTTTTAGTTCCAGATCAGCTTTTTGAAGTGCTGTTGATATATCAGAGAAGCTACTCAATCTATCACAACAGCTCTCTTCAAAGTCATGAAATAATGCTCATTGTGTGAAATTTTAAGTACAGCCACAGTTGACTTGCAAGTTACATAATCTATACTCAGCAGAGCATGATAATTTCCTTCAGTAGAACCTGAAGCAAGAAGCCCCAAAGCAAAGCAGTCACTACCCCTGCCAGTTATGAAACAGAATTGGAGTAGCAAGAATTAGCATTAGGTCAGCCTGAAGAGCTGTAAATATTTACTTGAGTCCACTTCCATACACACAAAATATTGCAAATTCAGATTAAGTCCAACACATATCCATTTACAAAACAACAATCCGCTACTGACAGAGAACCAAACTCTCTTGACAGGTTTGGGAAACCAGCCCTTTGGTTAGGAGAGACACAGAGAGATGTAGGGTGTCTCACTAATTTATGAATTAAAGTCTGAGGCAAGTCAAGATGGGAGTGCTGGTCTCTTAGCCAAAGCTACACCGGTATTTTGCACAGGATTAAGAACATTTGAAGAGTTTCCTAAAGAACTCGGGTAATAAGGACCTTGTAACACAGTTGCACCTTTTGTTCTGATAAAGGAAGCTTAACAAAAAAGTTGCAAAACCTAAACAAGACCTAAGTTTCTCATAAGCAACAAACCACTAGAGACTTCCCCAATTTCATCCACTTTATATCCTGTTAGCAACAACATCCTCAATATAAAACCTTGCAGCAGTGCTCTGCTATCACACAGAATGCTGAACCTCAAATCAGAATTTGCATATTCTAACACAAATTCACTTCCTGGCAGTTCTGTGGTGAAATTTCCTGAGGCAAGCAAAGGAGGTGGGAGGAAAACCACAGACTGTAAGTGAACACTAAGCCTTGAATCTGATTGACCAAAAAATTAATGGGAGAACTGGTAAGTGTGCTAAGAGAGCAGTAGTGCTAGCAAATTCACACACTACGTAAATAATCTAAGAAAAAATCCCACTAACTGTTTAGCAGTTATATCAAAATAAAATCAAGGTCCTTACAAGTTGGTGCCCACAAGGAAAATGGCTGGCAAGCTCACCTGCCCAACTCCTGCACACCCCTGGTCTAGGGTGAGTACTGCATTTCCCTCTACTCTTCAAAACAGTAGGGCAAATTTTTTTAAAGTATCCCATTTACCAAGTACGTATCAGGGACTTAAGTTCATCTGACTTTGTTATATTAATTTTTCAAAATATATAGTATATAAAAAATATAATGTAAAGTCAAAGAAAAATATAATTTAACATTTATTAAATATCTAGTTAACAGGAGCGTACAGAAAAAGTTACTTCTTCAAGATAACAATACATTCCATGCCCACAGCTTATCCTACCACTGCATGCATAATGTCTGCATACTTCCCCAGAATTCAAGAGATAACTTTTCCATTCATCCCACTGCAACTCAGTTCTCTGCCCACAAAAAAGTAACACCAACATATCCAAACCTTACACGGAAAGATGAATGAATAGAGCATTAGGATAACATTCACTGATCTCATTTAATCCCTGACCTGTACCAGTCTTCCTCTGAGCATGATTTTGTCAATTCCCTTGTGCACTGGTGATTTCACAGCTTATCAAACATCGGTATCTCCAATGCACATCTTGCCTGCATAATTTACATTTAATGCTGGGCTAGTATTCTGAAACACCAGAACTGTTCAGTAATGTTCCCATTTAACACACTTTACATTTAAAACTAATTCCACCTATTGTACAAAAATATACCATCCACTGTAATACTGAACAGCCTTTTGACATATTAAGTATCTTAATTCAATTAACCTGAAGTACTCAAACCCTTAAGAAAGGTGCCTAAAATCTTGATTGACTGAGTGCTTAGAGTTATGTGTAGTCTAAATTACTACATCTTCAGATGGCCTGATCACATGTTTTTTCTAAAAGATTGTTGAGGATGTGTATACCACAAGTCAAACATCAGAATCTAAGGGCAAATAGAAATCAAATTTAAAATCATTAATATTTATATAAAGTCTGGTTTATTCATTTCAGACTGCCTGGTAAAACAGAGTATTGGCTTNATATATATATATATATATATATACACACACACACACACACAATATATCAATTTGCCCCAGCTGTGCCAGGTTAAGTTACACAATCCTATTTTTTAAACACAGATATATATTCACATAATACAGTCTACATTTTACCTTTCCAGGTATGAAGCAACAGAGATTGGAATCCACATACTTCATGAAAGTCATATTTAAGAGAGAGAGTCTCGTTTCCACAGCAGCGAGGATGTCTGCATGACGAGCTAATGAATGGTTTCTCCTTTCTGACTCCCGTCTGGAAAAGAGACCACAAGGTGACACTGATTTAACAAGGAGTCAAAAAAATCAAACTGTAACATTTGTCAAGTTAATTTCACCCTTAAAACCCTGTAACCACTAACATTTGTCTTCATGGAAATAAAAGATACAGACTGAAACCCAGCTAGTAAGAGCATACTACACTTTCTTAGATAAAATTTGTTCTCGAAATAATTACTATACCTTACCTTATGTGATCCATAAATTCTCTGTGTAATTTAGGACTATTTAAGAACAAGGTTTCAGTACTAACTAGCAGCAGACACTGACTCAGAGTGAATATTTTTATCCCCCCCACTCATATGGTCAGAACTTCAATCCAAATGAAATAATAGGTGCAATATATTAGTAGTGCTTGCTATGAAGTTTAGATTGAGATAGAAATGCTTTTTGACAAAGGATCTCTATGGTAAGTAGTATTTAGTTTCTTCACTCTGACTGGGAAATTTGCTAGGACACAGCAGCAGCTGCACTTATTCACTGGAAAGAGGAAGAAAGATATTGCTTTAGTGAGCAACCAGTTCCCAGTAATGCTCATGTGTCAAATCCCTCTTCCCTGTTCCTGTTTAATCCTTCTCAGTGAAAAACCTTGCCCTTTTTTTTAAAGCAGAGTCTTTGATAAACCATCAGTGAAGGCAGCTGGTCTTGAAAAGGAATGGCATTTATTCATTTCCAGGAATCCTCGCTTGATTTGCCAGAAGAGTTGAGTAAGACAGAACCCAGTCTTCTCTATTTGAAATACCAGACACACTTTTCACACCCTTATTCTGTAATTAAATCTTAGGTTCAAGGTGCTTTCAGGAAAATGAAAAAGAAATAAAGGCAAATGTGACTCAAATTTTCAAGACACGTAAGAGGAATTAGCCAGAAAGGAATTCCTTTTCAATAATCTGCTTAAATAAATCTAACACAATTAAATTTAGTTACAGTTTTAACTGGTACATACCTTGGAAGTTGAGCTTTAACTTGCTTTTGACACAAGTTGTGGTATCTTTCCACTTTCAGAAATCCCTGATTTAACATTCTCTGGCAAACCAAGTCCATTCGCTTACAAACCTGTATTTAAGTAAAAAGAAATCTTAAGGCTCAATTAAGGCCACAAGTCACTTTTACTATTAACTTATCCCTACTTACCAGGTCGCAAAAGAGTCTCTTACTGTTTTTTGCTGCATTTTAACAAGCAAAAACTGCAGTTGAGATTCAGGCATCCCCATCTCCACCAAAGAGCATGATACTGCAAAAAGGAGCAGCTATGTTCCACACAGTTCACAAATAAATCTACTGATTTTGCCTAACAAGAGACAGTAGGCTGAATGCCAGAAGCAGATACTATTTCCTCTGATTTTAATGGAAGTTGCAAATATCCATGCCTGGCTTTTAGCATGGTCTCCAGAGTGATTCTGGTAGATTAAATTAATATTTTGTAGTCTCAAAAATAGAAACCGTTAAAGATAAGAAATCATGGTGGTTTTCTTCCAGTGTTTACGCCTTACATTTTTGAAGTCAATCACAATTAAATTTAAAAACACATGCAAAACATTGCACATGGAACAAGATTCTCCTTTTTGTATAGAAAGGTCTTCTCTCCTCTGTTTAAGGAATTCCTTTATTTCCTATGTTGGACACCAATATTCTCAGGGGTTTTTGCCCCACAGATTTAGGAAGAAGGGACATTAAGAGCTGCAGATGATATAATAAAACTGCTAAAGTTAAACCTTCACAGAAGTACCAGTTACAGGACAAAACCAACTTGTATGAAAGTTTAAAGCAATTGCTATTCAGTTCTGAAGATGCAAGAGCTTAGTGATCCAACTCTTCTTTGAAATTGTTTTGGTTTTGTTGAGGTTTTTTTAGGTACTAAAGTCCACAGCTCCCACTGTGACCCCACTTACCAATAAATAAGCTTTTTTTTTTTTTCTTTTAAATAAACACTCCTTTCCTCCATACACTACTCATTTAATAACTTTAAAGTCTATGTAAATTTATACCTTGAGGAAGAAGATTCTTACCTCTCCCAGAAAAACCTGCAATTACTTTGTGTAATGCCTTCTGTATAAACAGACAGAAGTTGTGCTTTGTGAGTCTCCCTCTAGTCAGAGCTAGTTTAAGTTCTGTGAGAACTGACCACTTTCAGACAAATCTGTATGAACAGGCCATTAAGCAGCGACTGTGGATCTGTCTGTGCTCCTTGGTGTTAGATTTTTCTGGTTAACAAAGAAGGATCAGACAGGCAAACTGCAGAGGCAGAGTCTCAGCACACTCTGCCCCACATTCAGTGATCCAGTTAAATCATCTCCTGTGTATAAGGAAAAATGCCGACCCTTCCTACAGGAAGGAGGAAACCGTTCTTTTTCCCCCAAGCTCATAGCTCCAGGGAAAAACGGATTTAAATGGTTTTTAAGTTCAAGGCTTTGCAGCTTTCTCGCTGCTCTAATGGCACCGAATTCCCGAAGCAGGAACTGGTACCTGCACAGGGCTGCGTCAGCTCTGCAGTCAGCGGGCATAAGAGGAAAACAAGCTCCAGGCATGCTCGGCTCTGCGCTCGGAGGGGCAGAGAGGGCTTTAACCCCGCGCACAGTGACATCTGCCGGCAGCGCGGCCCTCCTGCGGAGCTGCAGCCCAAGACACGAACCGCACTGGGGCTTTTAATCTTCCTCCTTTGCTTACCCTACACAGCAAGAAGAATTATTTGCTCCAATTTCTCGGCATTACCCATATTTAGCCAATAATCAGCCTAGAACCCTAACACCGGTACCACCTGAAATCGAAAGTGTTTGTTTGCAACTTATTTTACAAATCATCTCATAATTCTCAGCTCGTTCACCATGTAAACCATATAGCACCTGAATTTATATGAACAATATATCCCTTCTAGACTGCACAGTCAGTCATATGTAAAGTAGCATCATCACACTTTTAGCTGTCCACAGTAGTCCAAGACACCATGATATTAGCTATTTGACAGATCATAAGTTGAATTTCCTTATTCTTGTATTTGCAATTTTGGTGAACATGTTCTTATTCTAGTCACAGAGCTGAAAGAGGCTGTGTTTCCTCAAAGGTCAAGTCCAACCAGACCCTGTGTTCAAATTTCAGGGTTAGAAAGGTATTCCAAGTCCATGTAAAAAGCAGAAAGAAAGGTTGCTTCTTCCTGTGCTGACTTTTATGTGATAACAGCTTTCTATAATCTTATGAACTAATTTTCAACTTCATTTGTAAACAAACTAAAATGACACAATCTACTAACTTGTTTCCTCAAGCATGTCTTATTTCTTCCAAGCTTCACCACTAGATCACCAACTCCAGAACATATATTTTATATCCTAGAGTATTAGATTGTTTCTTTTCTTAGAAGACACACAGACACCATGTTACATATAATGCCTTTCCAGGGTAAAGTAAGTGGCAAAATGTTTGTAACCTCATCAAGAAACTTTAAAGTAGAAACACCTGTAAATACAGACTGACTGAAACTGGGAATATTAAAGCCATGCTGTCCAAAGGCTATCAGTCCTTACTTGTGCTGTGCAGGAAATAAGCATGAGTTTGCTGCAGAATCAAAGTCAATTCCAACATGTGTCAGAATCCAAGTTAACCTTCTCAGAATGTTCATGGAAGGAGGTTGTGGACTGTGTGATTTTAATCATGCTTGTAGTAACAGCCTGAATGGAAGTGCCTTTCCAAGTTCAGGCATGTGACTGAAAAAGAACTTGAAATCTAAGAATCTCATTATTATCCCACTGAGGTAAAAATCTCAAACTTCTCCAAGTCACTAAAAATATCCCAGTAAAACGAGCCTTCAAAAGCTGGAAGATAGTGAGCTTCCCTGTCAGCATGCACAGAGTATTACAGCTTCAGACATTGGGATCTTTGGGGTTTTCTGTGTTTCTCTCATGGGGACCATCAGAGGAAGTAGATGAAGTAAATACTCAAAAGGCCTGAAAGCAAAATGCTGCTGCATTTCCTCTCATTCACTTTGTCTGAACAAAAGTTTGAGAGCTCAAGATTTCCCTCATTTCAGACACGACTGCTCTCTGAATACCTATTGTTTAGTCTCTGTTCCTCGGATCTACTTCACTGCTTAACCAGTAGGTGCTTCATTTATGCTTTCACACGCACTAACCCCAGGAACAGCAGAAAGTATTATGCTCAGGAAAGCAAGTGCTTTTTGCACAATGAGGGGCCCATGGTCTTTCCTTGCCTGATGGCAATCATCACAAGCAGGAAATGTTCTTTACCTCATCCTTCGGTGACAGAAGAAGACCTCTGGATCTTACACCTGAGATTATGCTCCTCACTATGCTCTACACAAACAATGCACATCCCTAACTCCATTTCAATCTGAAAACATTCTGGTGTTGTATATGCTCCCACCCAGCCAACTCCTCAGTCTGTTGTCTTGTATACACTGCAAACCCAGTTCAACTCTTTTTCATTATTTTTTATGGATCACTGAGCTAAGGTGATCCAAAATAAAAAGCAGATTAGGACATCCATTCCTTCCATGCTGGGATCCAGAGAATGCATCAAAATGGTTTAAGGAATCCACTTTTTTTGTCTAAACATGTGATCAAACTTAGGTTGATTGATGTCCTGGATCTTCCTGCCTTCCTCTGAACGCTTTATCCCATGGAATCCCACATTCTAAGGGGTAATGAGGCTGCTTTTGGGCACGCTTCTAATATGCATGAGACCTGAGCAATTTAATATCTGTCACTCAATTAATGTGCTCCTGCAATGCATCTTTACCAGAAAAGATACATTCATTCATCTTTGATAAGCAGCTCAAGTCATTTCTCACAGAAAACAAAAATTTACTGTTTGTGCAAGGCAGCTCTTAGAGCAGGAATACACAGGTCTTTCCAAAGGCTACTCATCACCTTGAAAAATCCCAAAGTAAAGAAATTTAATTATGAATTTATGCCTGAGTATTGCTATTTTTAAAGGCTACCTTAATTCTCTGTAAACAACACCTGGAGCTATGAAGAACATTCTGTGTCTGCCTCTCAGTGAACTCCCAAAAGAACACCTTCGGCTCTGAACAGCCACCCAAAAGCCCCAGCTGACCAAGCTTATGGGTACAAACCAGAAGGACTTTGATTCTTTACATTACTGCTGGTTAACAAAAGGCTACTTTCTTCTCAGAAGAATGCTCATAAAGCTTTCTGATGTGTGTAAGGGAACAGTTAGGAATTTGATAGAGATTAATCTTCTTGGCTGTCACTGACTCGAAAATTAAAAATAGGGAAATACCAACTGAATAGTTTCCTTCATTTTACGCCCAGTATTGTTTTCTATGTATGTTTCAAAACTGGTATTTATCCAGTCTGGTTTTGCGTATTTCTGAAACTTCGGGAAAAAGGAACTTGGAGATGCTATGTAAGAAAGCATAAAACTGTCACATTTTACTTCCTAAGTACCAGTGAGAGTTAAACAGCAGTTTAGTCCTGACATCATCACCTTTCCTACTCTCACCTTCACTGCCAACACAGCAGTGCTTACAAACACATAGTGCTGGAGAAAGAAAAAGCCTTCTGTTGACTTGTGAGAGCTCTCATAGGCACTACCATTCATCAGATGCAATCGCGAAGGTGCAGCCACGGGCTGTGCCTGGCGTTGCAATTCCGACCCTGAAACGTGGCATATCCAAACACCAAGTGATGTACTTCCCTTCCCTTTGGTCACACTGCAAGCACTACCTGTGGTCTTGGGGATGTCCTGTGCATGGCCAGGAGTGGGACTTCCATGATCCTTCTGACTCCTTTCTAACTCAGGCTATTCCGTGGTTCTCAAAGTACCACATCTTTTTTATAGATCCACTACCTACTCTCACAGAAGAAGCTGAAGTCTTCAGTGAACTAACAGCACACTCTAGAAATATTTAGGAACTGGTGTGCTTGGAGCAGTGTACACAAGAACACATTTTCTGCTTGAAGAGCTTTTGGTTTAAAGTTACAGTCAGGATGCAACACTTCAGGTTGCTGATCCAGGACACAGGCAGTCCAATTTCCTGCAGAAATATGCTTGTAATATTATCCAGTTTAGACTGATCGAGCTCTTAAAATAGGAATGGTACAGTACATGCACGTTTACTGAGAGTTACATAAGCTGTGCATTAATTCCCTCACTATTATTCCATTTACTACCTCGTAAGAGATTCAGTAAGACAGCAGCTTATCATAATATGACACGGTTTACATCAGGCTCCTTATGCAGGCAGTTAAAGATTGATATACGTTGATCTCCTCGCTCACAGCTGCAGGGTTTTTTGGCATTATCAAGTTCAGAGGTGCAGATACTATATGTTATTAATTACAAATCCACTAAAACTAGAAGAAGCAGGCAGTCTTTTTTTTTTTTTTTAATATCTTCTTTTCTCACCCACATTTCTAGACAGGGGAGAGTTCTTGGAGCACCAGGCTCATCACCTCCTACATTTGTACGCTTAAGCTCTATAAGTAAAAATAAACACACATATGAGACACAATAGACTACCCACCCCAACCAGTCACTAGGACAAATGAGCCTCCAGCAGCCCGGTGCTTTCTCATAGAGCGCGAAAAAAATGAAAAAAGTAAGAGACGGTAAAAAGAGCTTCAGGAGTGCTTGTATGGAAGCGCACACCGAGAGTGGAGAAGTGAAAAAGCCCCATCCCATCCCACCCCACCCCACCTCATCCAGCCCCTTCCCCGGCAAG
>WEKY01037918.1:34828-48406 GCA_013390045.1 Picathartes gymnocephalus | reverse complement strand
TTTTTTTTTTCCCCCTTTTCTCCATAGCAATTCCTAAGCTTTCCCTTCCTTCTGAGCTCTTAAATCCTATCCTTAGGGAATTAGAGCTCACAAATCTGACTTGCTGGAATTTTAACAGTAGGTGGCAGTGGACAGCAAATCTAAGCCAGCTGCCCTCCTGTACCTCGTCTATTGCTGCTGCTCTCTTGATTTCTGACAAACACCTTCTGAAATTACTGTCTTAGAAGCAGTCTAAGAATCATATTCAGCTTTTTGCTGAAGACTTAAAAGTCTTATTAAAAACAACCGACAGGTACAGCTTTTTTTTTTTTCCCCTTTAAATTCTTCTGAGTTATTGCAAAAGAAATGTTACCTGATAATCCTCCTAATTTTGTCTGTAAAAGGACTGTAAAAAGGGACTTGACTGGTCTGGAAGCAGTTTTAGGCAGTCTGGTAGAGCAGAGGAGGTGAAGTTACTGTTAAAATTGCTTAGATACAGCACTGAAGGAATTAAGTGAAGTTTCTGAGTTCTAAGTAGCATGCTGAAAGCATGAAATACAGCAGTACAGAAATACAGATCCCATTGTATAGAAAGACTAATGGCTAGAAAAGATGATGCTATTTATTTCTACTGATTATCATTACCAATACTGTCTGAAATGTCTCTGCTGCTGCAGGTTTCTGTGGTTCAGATAAAGTAGATCTCCTGTGGAAAGAAGAATGATTCTGCTACATTTCTATTTAGTGGCTTGGTGGACTTTTTTTTACTTTTCTTGGATACTTTTCAAGCCACTCCATGAGGGTTCAACTTCCCCTGAACCCTTGCTGTGATTACTTCTAGGGAACTGCATGAGGTGTTAGTAAAGTGCAGCATGCTCTGTTTAGGCTGCCAAAAGAAGTAGGAACCAGGGAAGAGGTGCAGAGCTTCAGCTGTCCATGCCATTGGCTGCAGATCCTGTGGATCTCATATTCTCTTCCTTTTACTGATAGCTCTGTGTGTGCAGGACTGGGAACTGCTGCCCCTTGCCAATGCTCCTGTGCATGACTCAGTTGTTTCCAACTGTTGACACTCTGGAGGTTGAACGTGTGGTCAGAAACCCTCACATATTTCTGAGCTTTGTAGGGGAACCATCAACTCTCTGCTCATAAACCAAAAAGTCTTTCCTGTAATTAATAACCCATTGTGAGAAATTAATGCCATGCTTCTCTAGTGGAATCATGTCTGAGTTGCTGTGAGAGGCAGGAATGGGAGGTGCCATATGGAGGGCGAGCAGTGCTGCTGAGATAGGCGCAGGTACAAGTGGTTTTGGCCCCACTTTACGTGCAAACCTGGCCAGCACTGTCCCCTCTGCTGGAGAGGAGCTGGGATCTAAAGTGCGAGACCAGATGGCACTGAGAGCTTTCATTGCAGTGTATGAGTCACAGAGCCTGCACAGAACTGGAAATAAATAGGTGCACCCCTTGGAGCTTCATTTCCTTAGCAGGGATGGAGTTGTAGTTTTTTGTGAAAGATGTCAAAGTTAGAACTTGAGCCAAAAGAGACTTCCGTGGTTTGGCCTGCAAAAGGCAGGTGTTAGCCAAATGTGGCTACCTCGCACATACATTCACCTGAAACATCTTTTCCACTTGATTTTTACCTAACAATTTCCAGGTTTATTTTACATGCTTAAAATTGTTATTTTAACATTGTAATTATTATTAGAAATTATTTGTGTCTGTATTTAGGGAGTACATTAAAAGATCACACTCCTTATTTTATATCCCTTATCATGTAGATGCGTCTAAAAATTCAGCAGGGATTTGCAGAATCGTTGGCTGGAGTGTGTCCAAAGAGAGACAACAAAGTTGGTGAAGGGTCTGGAGCACCAAGGCTTCTGAGGGTTGTTTAGCCGGGAGAAAAGGATGATTGGAGGGACCTTATCATGCTTTACAGCTCCCTGGAAGGAGGTTGTAGCCAGGTGGGAGTCGGTCTCTTCTCCCAAGTAACAAGCGATAAGGCAAGAGGAAATGGCCTCAAAATGCAGTAGGAGAGTTTTAGATGGGATATTAGGAAAAATGTCTTCATTCTAAGGGTGGTCAAGCACTGGAACAGCCTGCCCAGGAAAGTGAGGGAGTCACTCTCCCCAGAAGTCTTCAGAGGACATGGACATGTGGAGCTTAGGGACATGGTTTAGCGGCAGGAGTGGCACTGTTGGGTTAATGATTGAACTCAATGATCTTAGAGGGCTTTTCCAAACTCAGTGATTCTATTACCTCGCGATTCTAAGAGTTCTCCATCGCTACCTGCTTTGACCTCTAACATTTTTATCCTGTAAGATAAATCTAAAGTGTGAGTTTAAAAAAAACTACCAAACGGAAACTGGCTTTGTAAACCTTCTGTGCGTAGGTTGACCCATGCGTGCGGGCAGTGGAGAAGCGAATCGAGAAAGAGCCGGAATTCACAGATCCACTCCGATGCTGGGAATATCCCTCAATGTGGGAGCACGCCGGCGGACGCGGCGTGGCGGGAGGAGCAGTGCGGAGCTTTGCTCGCGGTTCGGGCGGTATGTTTCCCGTCCTTCAGTCAAACAACCGCGTGGGGACAAGGCAGCAGCCCCGCTGGCGGCGCGGATTTTCCGCCGACACAACGCGGAGCCGCTCCTCGGGACGCGGACGGGGCGGGGCCGTGACGTGCCCGTGACATCACGGCGTTGCCGGGAGACACCGCGCTGTCTTCGCGAGGTGCCCAATGGGCGCCGGGGGAGGTGACGTCATGCCGCCGACGGTGCCTTCTCATTGGCCGGCCGTGGCGCGGGGGCGAGGAGCGCGGGGAGCGGGGGGAGGGATGCGGGAGCGGCCCCGGGGTCGGGACAAACACGTACCGGGGGCCCAGCTCGGCCGGGATTTTATCCCCGTGCTTCAACATTTAATCAAACAGTGCTTGCTTACCGCCTAGGAGTTCCTGGGGGAAGGGCGGAGGGGAGATACTAATGCTCTCAAAGTTTCTTTACTGCTTTAGTAAAAGAGATGTTTGTATACAAATTAGGTTCGTGTTTTGCTCTTCCTTCATCTGGGAACTTCTAATCCCCTCGGCTTTTATCCTGCCTAATTACTGCCAAGATTTTAATACGAGTAGGAGAAACAGATGGAGCTGGTTTTCCAGCCGAGGGAGCCCTGTAACGGCGCTGATTGGATACAATTTTCTTCCAAGCCTTGCGTGAGCTTCTGAAGTGCTGCTAGCAAAGTGCCTGGGTTTGAAATGGGTGTTCTGCACACTGGTCCAAGGAAGGGAGAACTTTTTCCCTCCACCTCTTAAGTGGGCGCAAAAGATTTGTGGGGATGTTTTTTGGACAGCCGAACTAAGACTTTCTCATCTCAATGAGGTCTGATTTGATCGGCTCACCAGGTCCAACCAAAAATAACAGAAAAATAAAACGTGCCTTGGGCAAAGATGCTCCACTGACTGAGGAGCTATAAGGCATCTGTAGGACGGTCCGTCTGTGGCAGTACGGACGGCAGGGGCTCGCAGAACAGGCTAGGGGAGGCTTTGCTGTTGAAGTCTGACCTTGGCCGGTGGCTTCCCACCCGCGCTTCCCCGCTGTCGATCCGGGGAAGACCGGGCTGCGTGTGCCCCTGCCCTCCGTGGGGCCCCGAAATCGGCGCGTTGCGGAGCGGTGTGCAGGAGGAGGTGACCTGGGGGGACTCCCACGGATCTCGTATTATCACAGGCCCCGCCGAGTGCCGGGCCCCGAGAGCTCTGACCTCCCTGGTGGAGCTCCGGGCCAGCACCCCCAGCGGGAGCAGGAGGCGGGCCGGCCCCTCCCGGGGGTGGGCGGCGGGCGGGGCGCGGCGGCTCCTCCTCGCCGGGCCGGGGTTAGTTTCGGAGCGGAGCCGGGGGTGGAGGCGGCGGTTCGAGAGTGGTTCTTCGGTGGGAACAAAGCGGAGGGTGGGCGGTGAGGCTGGGCCGAGCCGAGCCGGGTGCCTCCCGCAACAGGTCGTCCCGGCGGCAGCACAGCTCAGCCCCTTCGCCCCCCGGGCCGCCGCTCCGGGCGGCGGGGCTCGGCGCCGGCCGTCCCCATGCGGTTCGGCTCCAAGATGATGCCGGTAAGTCCCGGGCCGCGGCGAGCGAAAAGTTGGAGCGGGGCAGCGGGAGGAAGATGGATCCTGCGGGGGGGCGGGAAGCGACCCTCCTTCCCTCCGGCATTCCCTGCCCGCCTTCCCCCGCTCAGCCCGGGCTCCGCGGCCGCGCAGGGGCTTCCCTTCCCCCTCCCAGGTTTTCCTTTTCTTCCTCTTTCATGCCGGGATCAACTTGTTAGACGGGCCCGCTGGAGCTGAGCCAGGGCCGGGGGGGCCGCAGGGCCCCGGCAGCAGCGCGGGGCGAAGGGGGGCCCGCGGCGCCCGGGGCTTCTCCTTCGCCCCGCTCCCGGCGGATAAGGTTTCCCCGCCAGGGCTGCTCGCCCCGCTCCCGCGGGCTAAACGGGCACTTCGTCTGGCTCCTGCTTTGTTCGTCTTCTTTCTTTGTTTTGGGTTTTTGTTTTTAATGTTACGAAGTTCTTAAAGTTGTTTTGAGCCGTGCTGCTTCTGTGGGGTTGGCTTTGTTGTGGAGTGCCCGAGCTCCCAGTGGAAGATGGTGTCCATGTTGTTTTACGGTTCAGAGTGCTCGGGAGCTCTCGGGTCAGGTATTCCCGACCTCGGCCGGGAGAGTTTCGGGAGCTGTTGGCGGCGGTGTGTGCTAAACCTGCCCGCCTCTGGGAGGTGTCTCTGTTCTAACACTTTCAAAAGGCACACGGGGAGCACCACCTCCTCTAAGGAGTTTTAACGTGAATTTTAAAATTACACCGTTTTTGTCAGCTGATATGGATGAAAGCGAAGTCCAGCAGCTTTTCCTTAGTTTCCAGCACAGTATATGTGGAAGTAGTGATGTAAAATAGTTTCCTTTGAAAGTACACCTGCCACTAAATACATGGGTTTAGTGGCAGGGATGCCCCGTGAAATCCATATTCTGTTGTTCCGATAGACTGGAGTATGTACAGAAAATCCCGACAAGCTTAATACCTATTTAGTCCGAGTTGGGGGTGCTTTAAAGTGTTCTCTGCCATCCTCCCCTGGGCGATGTGGCCTGGCTTACCAAGTCGCTTTGCACGCATAGGTGCTTCTTTCAACAGCAGTCTTGTATTAAAGATTATTTCCAGTTTAACTCTTAAAGGAACTGACTGAAGCAAGCGAAAAAGGAACTGTACTGAAAGGTGAAACTGAGAATCCATGCTGGAAAGATGTGTGTGTTTCAGAGAAGCTTGTTTTCCTATAGGTGTGAGGTTCTTCCTCTGCAATTAGGAGGAAATAATGAGCGATAATTTGATCTCGCAGAACACTAGAGAAGGCTGGGTGACGATTGCTCTAGCTAATGAGGGAGGAACAGGCAGAATATGAGCCCGGCTAGATTGAATAGCCGATGTGTTGTGCAACAGTGGTGTTGTCTGCCTGTAAACACTTAGAAAAAAGAGCAGTAAATGTTATAAGGTGTTAATTCAATCCATGTCAAAACTGAGCCAGGTAAGCGCCCTCATATATCTGTGAAACCTCCAGGAGATGCTGTTGTTGGTGAGTTCCTTGTCACTGAGTTCAAATAAGGGAGAAAACAAACAGGCGCAGTCTTATCCCATGAGCATTTGCAGGTGACAAGTTCCAGAGTATGCATTGCCCCGGTGGCTCAGACTTCTCTCTGGCTGATGACTCAACTCATTAGTGATTCTGGTTTATAATACGTAAATAAAGTCTTGAATACAGCCCTTTCACATTGTGTTTACTTCGAAGAATGAAAGATTTGAAAGTGGCTTAAGGAATTAAAAATGTAAGTATTATGAGTATTAGAACTTTTAATTCAGCTTAAAAAATTTTTCTCCAGAATTCCTCATTGTCTTTTAGTTAATAAAAAACCCCCTCATTTTTCTTTTCACAAAAAAATTGAAAGTTTGAAATGGGCAGAGAAGGAGGGTTTGAAGAAAAAAGGGAGCAGGACATGAGGGCTCTTTTATTTATTCAGTAATGAAGTGTTCATAGACTTCAGTACCTTTTATTTTATTATTTGAATGAGAAGTAGTAGGCTGGCCCTAAATCATCCACAAAATGTTTTGTTTCTTAAAGTTGAAGATGTCTCTTTCTTTTCCCCACCCTACAGATAAAAATCATCTGTATGTGATTTTTAACTCTCAGCTCCAGGTCCATCTCCTGGGCTCCAGAAGAGAGTGTGGGCAAAGGATTAAACAACACAGTTTGTTCCCCGAGTGGGAAATACAGGCAACATGAGCCCAGCCAGGAATTCACCTCTGAGCAGCTGCCAGGGAAAAGCTGGGAAATTGCTGTAGCAGCATAACTGCTCGTGCTCTTGGGAGACTACCCTGAAATGGGAATGTTTTCCTTGCAGTAATGACAGATAGGAGCTAAACTGCTGCTGTAACCATATGTCAGGGCAATGTGATTGTAAGTCTGCACGAGGGCGTACTAAGAAGTAATTTGTGTGTGGCTGTATTGATGAAGGTAATAACAGGGTTAATGCTGGCAAGCTGTGTGAGGTTGTCTCACCTTTCATCTGTGAAGGCTTTGTGGGAGTGTGACTGGTACTGTTAAGTAGTGAAAAGGAGCTGGAAACACTTTCTAAAATAGCATATTTTTCCACAGCATAATTAGTATCTCTCCTTTTATTTTACATTACTACCCTAAAAGGAGCATGTATTGAGAAATTATTTGGGTCATTACGCATGTTGGATAAATGTTTGAGGCTTTTTTTTTCTGTCAGAATGTGGGATGTGGTAGATTGAACTACCTTTTAATACCCAGAGAACTTTTTAGATCAAACCCCCTTGATCTAGATAAGGGTTAATTTTTCAATTTGAATTATGTGCATTGGTTGCTGGGAGCCTCCTGAAATCGGGATGGATCCAGACACATAGCTATATTGTTGGGGACTAACTTGGCAAACTGGAGAACACTTTAATTCCTTAATAAGTTTTGCCTTCTGTCATCAGAAGCGACTGAAATGTCGGACACTGAAGTTCTTGATAACCATGTGTCCTTTTCTAATCAAGCTTTCAAGTGTAATGCTGCAACTTTGATACCACAGGGAGTAGTGCTGTCCTTCTGAAGTCTGACTTCTGGTCCCCAGTGATCTTCTTGGAGTTGCCACATCCAGTAAGCACTTCAAGTACATGTTTTCATTGCAGAATGCTCACTAGTTTGTGGGTATGTGTATTTTCTACCTTTAAAAAACCCCCTACAAGTAAAGCTGCTTTGCAGTTAATTGGAACTGCCATATGGATTCTGATTTACTTGAATAGTCTAGTAGTATCCTGTTTTTGGGAATCTTTTTAGGAAACACTTTTCTGGTAGTTTAACTAAAGAACTTTTAGCAGAAATGAATCTCTTGCGCTTTTTAAGATGAGCAGCTGTAAATTTATAAACAAATTGACCCCCAATAGAGTTTATGAGAGCAGTAAGTGAACTGTAGGATCTCAGTGCTGTTTCCTGTGGTCTTTTAATTATTTATCTCTGATCAGGTTTATCAGTCATTAACACTGTTTTCCTTGGCCTCTTTCATGGATTTCAGTGCACGAATGGGGTTTCAGACTGTGAGCTCTTCAAAGAAGATACTGCATATTCTCTGATTGGAGGATTTAGTTTATTAAGAGTTCTTTTAACTGAATATCCACTTAATGTTAATAATTTAAAAGTTTTAATATTATATCCAAACACTTCAATGTGGTACTCTGTGTTAAAGTATTTTGTCTAGAATGCTGAATAAAACTTAGCTGATTATTTTGCTGTGCTTTCTTAGCCCTAAACTTGTCAAACTTCTTACACTTCTCTTACAAACTCTGAACTGTTGTTATGCACAATAGAGAACACTGCCTTGAGGTTTCCAGAGTGCTCTTTTTCTTTCTTCCCTCCCTTCACTTCATGCTGTTACAACAAGATCTTTTTCACTTTTTCATTTTTCTGTCCAGCAAATAATTGTTCCAGGAATAGTTTTAAATGCATTTATTTTCTCATAGGTCTTTTGTAATACCGTAGCACTCTACCTGAAATTTGTGTTATATTACACAGCAGTATGTTAAATATCTTTGTTTCTTTGTGTGGCTTTTATCAGACGTGGGGGAAGGACAATATTACAAATTTATACCAGATCAAGCTGTGGAGACCATGGAAATAGCTAATTATGCCTCTTTTGATCTATTGAACAGTTCATGGTCTGAGTGCCTCGTGGGGCTCTTGCATTTACAGTTTTGAGGGCTAATATGCAGTCATGAAGTTTGGGTTCCATGGATAATTCACAGAATTTTGTTTTGTCTTCTCCTTCCTAGCGTTGTCAGATGGGCTCTCCACTTTGTTAGTGAGCAGATCTGCTTTGTGGGATTAATTTACATGCAAGTCAGTTGGACTTTAAAAGAGGCAGGTATAAAGGTTATTTCCACAGAATAAACGAGCAGGATGGCAGTGTGCCTAGCATTCCTTTCAAATTATTGATGGAGAAACAGTCCTGAAAGTGCTCCATCTGTATAGGCTGTGTCCTTGTTAGCAGCCTGCCTTGGGGACTCTCTCTCCCACTGTGTGTGTTATGGAGGTTGTTTAATTACCTGCCGAGTCGTGCCTTGCTGCCATACAGCCTCCCTGGAGAAGGAGTTGGGTAACCCTGAGAAGACTGGCTCAAGCTGCCTCCTATGGCTTGGTGGCACAGCTGAAAAAGGACTTCTTGCTTCCTTGTGCATGTGTCCACTGATAACACAGGGACACCCAGATCCTTTTAATGTCTGGGTTTTCATTATCTTGTGAAATGTAAAAACTTACTCAGTGCTCTGGAAAGGGGAGGATGCTCCTATTCAGGAGGTTAACGAGGAGATAAAACTTCTCTTTGCTCTCAGTTTTATTATCTTGAGGCCTGGTTTCTCTCAGCTTACTCACTTGTGAGGCAGGCAGAGTCGTTTTGATCTTCAGTTCCCAAACAGTTGGATGATACTGTGAGTAAAGGTCACCAGAAATCCGGGACATCATGTGAAGTGTACTTAGTCACTACTGCTTAACTGGTTTAGAGGTTTCAGACTCTTCTGTGGAACACAAAAGATATGAAATGTTGTTTAAAACAGTGATAGATAACTTACTGTTGTTGTTTGGGATAAATGTTCATGGAGAGGGAATGGGAATGGTGAGTGACAGAAGTGACAGGAGTGGGGACAGAACAGCAACTGAGACTGTGACGTGTTAAAGGGCACAAGCATTTTTGCTGTTTGTGTTTAGTTAATCATTAATATTCAGAATCTTGCTGCTGCAGTTTAGAGTTAGTCATGCATGTGTCCTCATTGGGTATTTCACCATAGGGATGGTATTATGTGGATGTTGAACCCCTTTGGTTTTTGTTTCTGTGCTGTTAATAACAAGGATTTTTTTACTGAGCTGGTAACGTAGTTTCTGTACCAATTTCTTCTATGCTGCTGTGATGCTTCCTGGTCTTAATCTGATGTGAACCTTTGATGGATGGCTGTGTGCTGTACCCTACCTTTTTCTGGTGTTTATTTTGAAAAGGAAGATTAGGGGGAAAACTTTGTGCTTTTGTCTAGGGTTTTGGGTTTTTAAAAAATCCTATTCATATCTTTACTTCATCCTTCTGCGAAGTAAAGCATAGACATTTAAAAATCAAGTTTGTACTGCAGTTATCACTCATTCTGTGTGGTTCTCTTGATAATCAAATTGGTTCTTAGAAACCTTTATCTGCAGTATATCTGGGTTATAATGCCCACACTCATGTAAAAACACGGACATGTTCCCACAATTGTCAGGGAGATGACTTTAAATGTTCTGACATTATTATTTTGAGTTATTCCGTATCAAGCATTTGATCTGTAAAATGCAAACTACTATGGATCATAACACTGAATAAAGTGAGCAGAAGCTGCAGGGAGGTCAAGCCATTTGTTAGAGGTCATGCAGTGAGCCTGGGGTGTGGGGGACCTGTAGAGTCAAACCAACTGGTACATTGTGGTGCAGCTGGAATACAGGTCTGTTATATCCAACATCAGTATTTAAATGATTTGTAGGGTTAGTCACAAATGGGGACAGAACTCTGGTGGTAGTTCGTTGTGTTCCATGCTTGAGAATGGGCCCCAAAAGAGATGCTTCTTCACAAATCCTTTACAAGTATATAAAATAAATGTTCTTATTTCACTGTTTAAGGTGTATCTTGGATAAGAAGTAGCATGTGGGGTTTGTTTTGGTTTTTTGTTGAATAAGTTAGGAGATTTTCCTTGTCACTTGATACTTCTATTTTGTGAAACTTCACTGTTTATGGAGTAATTTAGATCTAAGCTTAGATTACTAGTTTTCCTCTATTTCATTAGAGTGTTAAATCCATTGTTTCTTTGAATTGAAAGCTAAGGCTGAGTCTCTGGAATTGTGTAGTTTTCTTACCTTGATTTTCCTTCTGTAATTTAAAAGAGTAAAATCCTTTTTTTAAATCTTCAGTGCGTTCTTTTTAAATGCATCTGAGCTCTGCACCAAACCACAGTCCAGTGTAGAAGTAGCCTGAGAGTGGGTGAACAAGGAGCTGGAAGCCTACACGTAAGCACTGCTGAAGTTTCTCCTTCTTGCATTCTCAAGGTGTGGAGGCTTGACCTTCTACAAGGTGACTGTCTCCTTCTTGAGTTTCAGTAGCCACAAGCCTCTTCAGCGAGACACAGGGGTCTCACCCTCCTGTTCCTTAGTTGTGCTGGACAAAGCTGAAGTTGTGCAGCTTGGCTGGGCTAGCAAATAACATGAATTTAGAGGAGGGCTTTTACTCCCTGTAGCTGGGTCTCTTACTCAGCTCGTTTCTGTCATACCCTGTGCACAGTTTTAACTTGCTAATTAATTTCCCTCTTGCCTGGGGGTAGTGGCTTGTCTAGTGCACTTTTTCATTTTTTAAAGAGTGTGTAAAGACCTTTTTTCACTCTGCTCTCCATCCTATGTAAGTATTTGCTGTCCTGAATGCAGAATCTTACCTAAATCAGTATCTGAATCACGAAGAGCAGTGATTGCTATCTCCTGCCTGACTTCTCTAGGAAAGTGAAACCCTTTCTTGCCATTTTTGGCCATCCTAGGCCAGGGAAGACCCTCTAAAGGATGGTATTCTTAGAATTTGTTAGAGCTTCTCTGGTTTCAGCTGTGTGTCTCCCAACATAATCAAGTGTTCAGGAGAAGCTGGCATAGCAGGGAATGACTGATTTCTGGCCGTAGCAGAGGGAGGGTGGTGTCACTGAGTTGTGAAAGGCAGAGTGCAATGGGCCAGGCAAAATGAACCAGACCGCCCTGGAGAATGCCAGGGAGCTCTCCTGTGACATACCAGTGTGGCAGAGGGACTTTGCCATGGGTCGGGTCCTGGCTGTGTTCCTGAAGAGCGTTGCTGTCCTGTAGCCTCTTTATCAGTGACAGCCACGCTGCATCTTCCAGCCTTTTGAGAACACATTCTGCCCCAAGGAAAGGTTTGTGCAGGGAAGCCATGGAAACAGCAGTCTGTGCTTCTTGCCTCTGTATTGTTGTGCCTCTGCTGTTGTCAGTAGGTCTTGCCTACGAGGCCCTTCTGCAGAGTGATTTACCAGTGTTACACAGAAAACATTGGTATTTAGGGTACTTCTCTCCCAAATAGTATTTAGCAAGGTTGGCTAAGAGAAGACGTTTTCTACCTCCTGGGAAGCTGAATAAGCAGCCAAGTAGTACCAGGCTGAAAGGGACAACTTCTGAAGCCCTTGAAGCAAGAGGAGCCTGGCATAATATGAATGTTATTTGTTTAAATTCTGCTATGTTTAATGCATTTAAAATAGGTGTGACATCACCTAAGCAACCACCATTCTGTACAGCACTGTCTTGCTCACTGTCATGACTTTGGTGACAACCTGTAAAGCCAAAAGCCACCTAGCAAGCTCTGCTGCCTTGCCCTGCTGAACTGTTCTGCCTTGATTTCTCAGCTGTTGTGTCTGCACAGAGCCTGGGATTGCCTGGAAAGAGCTGTGGGAAGTGAGCAGCACTTAGATAAAACCTGTCTGACAGTGATCAGCTCTACAATCTGCAACCCTTCTGCAGCGTCTGGTAGAGTGCCTGAATGTTTGTGATCCGAGTTAAAGTGTCTAGAGCTGCACATCACAAGAGCAAAGGTTGGATCAAGCAGGGTGCTTGGGCTCATAGGCTGACTGAAGGGTCAAGATTTCTCATTCTCACTTCTGCTGTAGTTTTACATAATCTGTTAGTGTGAAGTGGTTGGCTAAGACTGTCTGGCCATCCATCATTTCCCATCTTGGACTAGCCCCACTGATCCCTTTTAACCTGCAAAATAACAAAAAATATCCATCAGCTTTGTTGCAAATGCTCAGTGTGTCCTCTGTGCCAACTGAATGGGTGCTGCTTTAGTTGCTAATGGTTTCCTGTGTGTTTGCAACCCAGAAGTGGTAGGACAAAACCCTTCCTCTGTCGCTTTGAATAATAATAATAATAATATCAGCTGTTGTTAAATAGGTGTGATCACCAAGCTCAGGTGTCTCATGCTGGCTGTTTTGGCATGGCTGGTGGCTGTGTTGAGTGTCTGCAGTGCCACGTGTCACGTGGATGTGACAAGTGAAGGTTATTCCCATGCAACAGGAGTGTGTACCCACCCAGAGCTGGTGGTGCATTGGGAAGAGCTGCCCTTCTGCAAAGGTGTGGTGTGACATTACACCTAATTAATTTAATGGTAGGATGCTGCTCAAATGGATAGTCTTGTTCCTTTGGTTTCCATCCACACCCAAAGCCATGTGTCTTTTGTAGCTTCCCCTTGAATTTTGTAAGGAGTGGAGTGATGGTTTGTAGGAAATTCTGCCTGCACTAAAGGCAAAAAGGAACTAAAACAATTCCATGGTGGAAGTGATTTGCCATGCGGCTGTGCAATCAGAAATAGTGGGTGGATTTGGGAAGGCCATAGTGTGCCTCAGCTCACCATTTATGTTGACTGAGCTGGAGCACTCAGA
This sequence comes from Picathartes gymnocephalus, assembly GCA_013390045.1. Classification (NCBI taxonomy): domain Eukaryota; kingdom Metazoa; phylum Chordata; class Aves; order Passeriformes; family Picathartidae; genus Picathartes; species Picathartes gymnocephalus. Next base: position 35,429 of record WEKY01037918.1, on the reverse strand, counting down.
TGATACTTTATCCTCTCCCTACCTCTGTGTTGTCTTGAGAGCTGGTAATACAGGGAATTTCTCCACCATCTCTGTGTATTCTGGTGGGCTGAGGTGGAGTTGCTTCCTGGTGTGAATGTCGATCGTCTTTTTTTTGGTGAGATTATTACACGTGGGCTGGAAAAGCAGAAAAGGAGTGTTTTTAAACCCAGAAAGAGTTGGTGTCTTAGGCAGTGGGAGGTGTGGTGTGGGTGCGACAGTTACCAGATCCTGTGATAGCCTGTGTTGTTTAGGTGTGGGTGGTATTAAATATGCTTTCATCCCTGCATCTATTTTTGCTTTTCTCCAGGAAGCGTCTTGTCTTTTTTTATTACCAGGAAAAATACTGGGCTTTCTTTTCATTGTGAGAAAGTACCTGCATTTTAAGGGACTATCTTGAGATGTGTAATTCTCCCAAGCCTCGACAGGGAGCACTTAGTGTGGCCCTTTTCTGGCCTCTGGCCATGTAGGAGGTTGAGGGAACCATAACATTCCCGATGGGGAGATGCAAAGCTCTAGAGCAGCAAGAGCAGCTTACTTTCTGTTTTATTTTCCTTTATGTAGTTATTACTACCTTTTTTTT
>WEKY01037918.1:0-34809 GCA_013390045.1 Picathartes gymnocephalus | reverse complement strand
TTTTTTTTTTGGTACAAAGATTTCCTCTGGGTTTGACGCGAGTATAGAACATTGAGATGATTCAGGGTAAAGCTTCAGTTCATAGCCCCACTCACTATGCTTGGATGTTGCCTTGGCTTTAGGATTGTTAGAAACAGCCCGTGTTTTGATACTGAAGAATGGGAGGAGGAGCAACTGTGATTATGTTGTATGAGCTGGGACTCTTCCCCTTTTCTGTAGTACCTATCTATTGTAAGAATTACATGGTATCATTTTTTATCTGCCTGAAAATAACATTAATTTAATTCTCCTTGTGTATGAAATGTTTATAACTTGGTACTGAATGCAGAAGATGAGGCAGAGTCTGCCTGAAGGGGCAGACCTCCAAAGATCCAGTTCTCTTTGCTGGCTCCAGGAGGGAGGAGCAAGCTGCAAGTAGGACACCAACAGTACAAGCCCAAACACCATGTGTGGGCTTGCTTTTCTGATAGTCAGCTTGCAGGATTTTATGGTAAACTTTTATGGTCCAACAGTGCAAAAGCAGCGTCTGCAAGGAGCCACAAGGAAGGATTTGGGAAGAAAGGGAACAAGTATTTTGGTGTGGAAAGGAATATGCTGAAGGAGAGGAGCTATACAGATGGCAGTGGCAAGGGATCTGTGAGCATGCTGCTGTGTTGGATAATATGAAGAATATATTCAGGGTTTGTTTACTGTGAGTTTCTGCAGTTATTTAACTACATTGGTGCAAATCCAAGTGTGGATTCAGGTCTGAGCAGAATGAGCTATGGATGCAGCGTTGGCAAATGTGGGTGCTCAGTAAAAGGCTGTGGTTTCCTACACATGTTGTTGAAACCAATGTATTTTATATATCTTACAGGCCAATTTGTTTGGTTTTTATCCTTGTATTGGTTTGTGTGGCCAAGTTTTGGTGGAGGGAGTCTGCACAGGTGGCTTCTGTGAGAAGCTGCCAGAAGTTTCCTCCATGTCCAGCAGAGCCAATCCCAGCTGACTCCAAGATGGGCCCGCTGCTGGCCAAGGCTGGGCCAGTCAGAAATGATGGTAGCACCTATGGGATGACATATTTAGGAAGATGGAAAAAAAAAAAAAAAGATATTGTGCAGATGTAATTATGGCTGGAGAAGAGCAGAGTGAGAATATGTGAGAGAAACAACTCTACAAACACCAAAGGTCAGTGCAGGAGGTGAGGGAGGAGGTGCTCCAGGAAGTGAGATTCCCTGGCAGCCCATGGTGAAGCAGCTGTGCCCCTGCTGCTCTTGGAGGTCCGTGGGGATGCAGAGATCCACTTGCGTGGAGGAGATCCACACTGGAGCAGTGGGATGCCTCAGAGGAGGCTGTGAGTGGGCTCTGAACCTGTGGGAGGCCCATGGTGGAGCAGGCTCCTGGAAGGTACCTTCAGACCTGTGGAGAGAGGAGCCCGTGCTGGAGCAGGTTTCCTGGTAGGACCTATGACCCTGTGGGAGTCCCACACTGGAGCAGGCTGTGGAAGAGTGACCTCTGTGTCAGCAGTTTGTGGAGAACTCTTGCCCCTGGGGTGGACTTACATTGTAGTTCATGGAGATCTATATCCTGTGGGAGGGACCCCTCACTGGGGCAGGGGAAGGACCCCTCTCCCTGAGCAGCAGCAGGAACAACCTGTGATGAACTGACCACAAACCCCATTCCCATCTCCCTGCACTGCTGGGGGTGAAGAGCTAGAGCTGGAGGGTGGGGAAAAGGTCTTATTGTTCTTCTTACTATCCAGCTCTGAGTTTTTTAGTCATAAATCCAATTAATATCTCCAATTTGAATCTGTTTTGCCTGTGACACTTTTTGGGGAGTGCTCTCTGGTTTCTTATCTCAATGTATGAATCGTTCATTGTATTTTGTCTCCCCCATCCAGTTGTGGAGGGGAGTGATAGAGAGGCTTTGGTGGGTGCCTGGCATCCAGCCAGGGTCAACCCACTACAAACTTCTAGAATTTTTTTTTCCTACTAAATGCTAATGTTGCAATAGATACTTGCAGTGCAAAAGTATAGGTGGCTTTAATGGTCACCTTTGTTTGAGATTTTCTTGCCTTGTGTGATACGTGGTACCTCAACCAAGGAGTGGGGAGTTACGTCGTTCCTGTGCCAAGTGTTCATCCAAAATAGTGAGTTTCATTTGCATAGACCTTTCTGGTGTCTGGCTTGTGGGACGACTTCTGCTTTCTTGTGTATGAAAATGCCTGAAGAAAAATGTCAAGTTGGAAAGCATAACTTGGGTTCAAAGTAGAAGTCTTTGTTTGGAAAGCTCTCTTAAAGACTGTGTGCATAATGCTCTGCTGAAATAAGGGGGAGTGTAGGTCAGGAATCCTGTGTTTACTGGTCCTGAACTATGCATGATAGACTTCACAAAATCAAAATTGCTAATCTAAGATAATGATTTTCTACAAGATTTGGCAGGAAGATTGTTATTGCACATTCCTCATTAGTAAGTCTGAACTGCAGGGCTGAGTTCTGTTGTTGAGGTTGCAGTCCATGAAGTAGAATGAGAGCAAACCTCCATCCATTAATTTCAGACAGTAACAATACTTGGCCAGAACTTGGGCTGTTTCCCTTGCAGCTCTTCAGTTTCCCATCATAATGATTCAGATGCCTGATAGTGAGATGCCTGTAATGTGGCACTTGTGCTATAGCCTTTGCCCAGTTGAACTAGCATATACCGTAAGCAGATGGCTTTCATTCTGTTCTCTCTACAGTAAGGATAAGAGGGAGGAAAAAAACAGAAGGGGAAAGCTTCCTCTTTGCTGCTTTCAGCTCATTTCCCCCATCCCCTCCTCAAAGTGCATGTAGATGTACATAGTTGTATTTTAAGTCCTGGAAAAAATTGACATTTTTACTAAAGATAAAATACAAATGCATGAAAAACTTATCTTCAGAATAATCTGTACAAGTAGAAACTACCGTGCCATTGAGAGTGAAGGCTCAGTCTAGTTTTCTGCTGTGACACAATTGAAAGGGAAATGAGCTGTGCTTTATATAGACTGGGAATAATCTGAACAATCCCATGGTGCTTCCTACTGTGCTCCACCTACCTTGCATCATAACTTCCTTTCTTGTATTTATGGCCCAAAGCCAGTGCAAAATAAACGGAGTACTCTGTGAGGAGGGTGAGATGTCAAGAGCTGAACTCCATGCGTTTGGGTGTGGCTGGAGGCAAATACTAAACTTTACTCTGCATTTCTGTTGAACCCTTATAGAAGAGCTGAATATGAAAAGGATCAGGGATAGCAGTCATCCCATGTGCCTGTCTTCTAGTAAGTCTGTTATTATCTTTGCTTACCTTAATCTTCAGGCACAGTAAGTGAAGATGTTGCCTGCTGAAGGATGGTTTTCAGGCTCTGAGGAACCTCATGCAGAAGAATGTCTGAATTACTCTATTGTTGTGGTATACTTTGCAATGAATGGAGAGCTCTAACTGTGCACCAGCTCTTACTGCTGCTTATCAGGACAGGAAAATGTGCCGTTGTGCAGGCTGTCTTCTGTTGTTTAGAAAGTTGCATCAAGTCAGCAAAAATATCTGTTTTAACCATTCATTTCTTTGTAGCCATCTGGGAAGGTGCAGCATCATTGTTCCCACTAGGTAAGATGCAAGACTTAAACTTAAAACTCTTTGTATGGAGGGGTTTTGTATTTATCAGGGAAGACTTAGTAGTAGTTTAAACTGTGGGTGAAAGCAGTTATTTCTCATTTCTGTCACCTTTATTTGAAAAGTGATAGTTAATCTATTAATTCTAAAATGTTCATGTTGCTAGTTTCTCAGTTAACTAAAACTAACTTCTAAAATTGCTTTTTAGTTCAGGATGTAAATTCATGGACTCTTAGAACTGTTTAGGTTTGAAAAGACCTAAAGAGTGACTTTTAATGCCTCCTTAAAAATGAGAGTTGAAAATTTGTTATGCAAGCTCAGACTATTACTAAGCCTTGTTATGGAGATACAAAAACCTTCAGCACAGGTAATGAGTGCTTGAAGGGATTAAGTTTCAGCCTGAAAAGCAGCTAATGTAGAATGTGGTACAGAATTATGTTATTAGCTCTGATGCAAGGCAACAAAATGAATCATGTTTTCCAAAGGCAGGATGCATGTTTGGCTATCAAATAATGGGATTGCCTCTGCTGTTGCCTTCTTGTGTGCCTCAGCTTCCCTGCCTGTAAAGTAGGAAACTGCTTGCTTGTGTCATGACTTCCTGGTCATAAAGTGCTTTGAAGCTGAAGAATACTGTGTGAATAGGTGCCATGGTTTGTATTGTGTAGTGCATGCTGTGCAGGAAGCCTCCACAGAGTTAGCAGTTCAAACAATAGTGAAAACCAGGGTTAAGCTGTTATTTTTTGAATATATTCTATTCTTGATTATATTTTAGAAGGGACTGAATTTTGCTGATTGCTGACATTTTGTGATCTGAATTAGATCTTTCTCTAGAAATGTGGGGAGGGGGGAAATGCGTCCCTTTTAACTCAGGTAGTTTCAGGAATTAAGTGTATTTTAATATACATCATGCCCCATATAAGAGCATTCTTCCGAATATTTGAATCCTGAATACTTGAATGCTATTAGTGTATTAGTTAGAAAGTGAAAAAGAAAAATTTAATATCCTTTTAATAGTTAAGATGTATGACATCAACTTTATAGTAACTAAGGAATAAGAGAAGTCTGATCCTTGCAGAAACACCATCAAAGCTGAAAAGTAAATTGCATTTCTGTTTTTCCCCCCTTTAATCAATAATTGAGGCCTTCTGATCTAAGGAGAAGAGTGATACGAGGCCTTTGATATGAAATGATATATTACTGGATGGATGTAAATTATAAGACATGTCTTTGCTCAGGTTAGTTTTTGGGAGCCATTTGTTTTGAGTTTGGATTTTTTTTTTAAATTATTACCTTGTTTTTAATTTTTGTTTTGTATGGCAACAAAGCAGGAGCCAAAATGTTGTGTGGTCATAGCCTAGCTCTTTGGCAGAGCTAGCCATTCTTTAATATTTTACTTTCAGTTACAAATGTATTTGCAGACGTTGAGACCTGTTATGTTTAATATTGGTGTAATTGTATGAAATGATCCCACTGATGAGCTCAGCAGTGAGTGGGTCAGATTTGCAGGCAGATGTAATGGTGTTTGGGATGATCTGCAGAAGAGAGATGGAGGATTATAAAATGGCCTGTGATTTGCTTTCATTGATGCCCTCTTCTGTCCTCCTGCTTGGTTGCTTTTCTTACTATGCTTCCTTCCTGTTCCTGAGTGTGTTACGATCCTGACTTAGTAGATGTTGCTGGAGTTCATTCATAAATAATATGAGTTGAAACAAAATTATTTATTTCATGCTGAGGGGACTCAGAGTTGTGCTTCACACCAATGTGAATTTTTTTTATATTTTTGTCTTAAGTGTCAGGCTTTTTTGAGACACAAGGTCCTTTATGTTCAGTCCTCTGCTTTTCCATCCAGTTGTTTATAAGTCAAACACTGCAGTCGTTCCTTGCAAAAACTCTCCCTTGCTTTAGCTCGTGTGATCTTGGTCTTCTCTCTGATGTCCTTGATGCAGCCGATCGAAACTGCCTCATTTGGTGGCTCCATAACTGCAAACTTCTATTTTTTTAAGCTGGAGCAAAGTCAGCTGAAATCTGTGATGTGATTTTAAAAGGAGCTGCCTCAGTAGATACACAACACCCCTGGCTTCTCCCAAGTATGCCAGAGTACTACAGTGATTTTATATTTTACAACTTTTCAGTACCTAAAGTGAGCATGTCTTTGGGCTGGGAAAAGGGAGGGAAATCTTTTAGTTTAGACCTTACTTAGGGATCTGAGTCCTGTTCAAAAAATGCTTCATCTGTGAGCTGGGCATTCCTAAAACTCAATCTTTGAAAGTCTAGAGGAAAAAATCCTGATCCAAGACTATATAGAATTGTCAGATACTTCAGTATTTGCTTTTGTGGTGTCTTAATAAAAGTACAAGATCTGACAGAAATTTGTCTTCCTTTTGTTTTTTTAATCAAGTCCTTCATTTATGCCTAGTTTGAAACGGAATTTTTTGCGTGTTGGGTTTGGTTTTCTTTTCCCCTTTGAAATTGCTGGATGTTTGTATGCAACTGTCTTAACATCTTTCAGATTTCAGGAAGGAGCAAGAGACTGTTTTGTGCCCTAGCTGGGTGTAAGGATTCCAGCTTCTGAACGAGGTGTCATGAGAGTACGCATTTCCTTTGTTTCCTGTTGCCACACAGCAATAAAAGAGTGATATAAACTAACTGGTAGGGTGGTTAATGAATGTCTGGCTGAACCATTCCCAGGGGAAGTCCGAGTCCTTGGGATCCCAGTGTGAGCTGGTGCAAGCCGCAGCAGCCACCCAGGGTGACAGAGCAGCACTAAGAAGCCACAGTAGGCTTTTGGTTCACATCGGTTTCTTCACCTTTCCCACTCCTCTCTGGGAAGAGACGTCTCTGTGATGGATACAGAGCTTGGTCTGGGCTCCAGAGTGTCCAGGTGGGCAGCAGGGTACCCCAGGAGGCCTTGCAGGTCAGCAGGCAGTGGAGACAAAAGTGATACCATTCAGTGCAAGAGGAGCACAACTATTTAGAGAACTTCATTATCTCAGCGTTGCCCCTGGAGCTAAAGGGAAGCAGGATGAGATAACATCAGTGTCACAACATTTTAGTTACTTTACTCTTAAGGACTTTAAGGTATATTTTTAGGGAATTTGCAGTTTGGCTGCTTTTTCTTTCCTTAGTTCCTAAAATATGTGGGCTAGAGGTAACGCAGGCACTCCCAAGCCCCAGAAATGGCCCCCACACAGGAGGTTTGAGTGCTCTTGGCTTAATGTATTAGTAATTATCCTGAGCATTGTGGATAGAAATGGCAACTCGTGATCCTTCTTGTGTAGTTGTCTGTATTGCTAAATCCTAAGGATTAACAACTGGATATAGACAGGCACACTGAAGAGTGAACAGCCGTGCTAGGGTCAAATTAGGTCTGCTTTATGTATAATGCCATGGTTTTTATAATTTTCTCTTAATTCCCGTCTGTGAGCTCATCTTTTAAATTAACAAATGTTATTGCAGACACACAGCCTGTGTGGTTCTGTGGTGTTCTGAATACAAGATTGTACAGCATTGAATGTGAAGGGTTGATGTGTTTTACACACCTGTCTAAGCCTATCTGGGAACTTCTTTTTTTTTTTTTATTTTATACTCTTCTGTCCCAGTAATTGTGATTAAGAAATACTCTTACCTGGCTGCACCTGACATCATTCACTGTCAGGCTCCTCTAAGGGAGTCAGAGACACTGCATCTGTGACAAAACATTAAAGCCAAGTGTCAGAGTTCCTTCTTGGAAAGCTTTGTCTCTTAATTTAGGTCACTACCTCCTTGTGCTGTAGACAGCAGAACCAGTTGTACCCATCTTCACTATATAATAAGTGTGTGGTAAACTGATCTGACCTACCTCCACATTCTCTCTCCTAGTTTCCCTCCTTACAAGCTCCAAATTTGGCTTTTTTGTTTGGTTTTCTTGTTGATTTTTTGAGGTTTTTTTCCCTTCCATAAAGTGACAAGAAAATGGTTGGGGCAATGTAGCCATCAGGCAGTTTTGAGCCCACTTTCACAAGGCTTTTTCCTCTCAGTGAATATTTGTGGAAGGTGTTCGGGAATTTATCAGAAATCCTTGTCTTGAGGAGCTGGGCAAAACCAGAAGTCAGAAATTCTTTGCTCTTGGTGCAGGGCCAGGGCCTGAAAAACACTGTTAGCAAGTGTTTATACTGCCACAAGTGGGCCAAATACTTGCACTCTGTGTAACAAGATGTACAGAGTCTGGAGTGTTTTTGTCAAAACTTTTAAAAGAGTAAAGGCAGCTTCTCACACAGGGTTGAAGGGGATCTTGGCACTCAGAAGAGCCCTGGAAAGGCTTTGGAGACATCAGGAATGTGCATATGCACAGTTGTATTCTGTGAGAATCTCTACTGGAGGATTCCTAAAGCTGTGAAATGGATGGGGCTAAATTTCACTCTGTAAAGGCATAAAAAACTCGAATTCCATAGTATTTATATCACAGAAGTAGTGCATGTGGTAATGGTTTTGTTACTTTTTTATTATTATTATTTAAATTGATTTAGAAGGTTATTTATAGCTCTCTCATCTTGTTTGATTTGGCTTCCTTTTCCTCCTTTTTTGAACTATTGCTCCTAAAAATGTATACCCCTTTCACCCTCTCAAAATGAGAACAGGCAAGGATTTGCATCTTTGAGTAAACACCTTTTCCATCTGTATGAAAAATCCTGAATTGTATAGGTTGCTGTTGCTTGAAATGCTTAGTGGAGTAATTGCTTTCTGGAGAGATGTGACTGATATTTTTTGTTGCAGGAAGATGTGTGACTAACAGCCAGTTGAGACTGAAGATGAGAATAAGTCTCAAGAGAATTGACATTAATTTTTAGCTAGCAGCTAAACTGTGATAGCAGTTTAATATTAATAGCATGTAGCAAGATGGTGCTCAGAGGCAATAATAATCAACATTTTCTATCAAATATGGCAACTAATTTTTTAGAGTGCTTGTTTAGTAGTCGTGGCAGGAAAGACATGAGCAAGAGCAACATCTGTCTGTGTGGTGTGTTTAGACAGAAAAACCAAAGATCAAGGATCTTTCTCCAGCTGTGAAGAGGAAGCCAAGTAAAATATCCTTGGTTTTCTGGGAATGGGGTTTGGGGGGAACTTGTATTGAGGCTGAGACTAAGGGCACAGCAAGATGACTAGGTTTCCGGGAACTTTCCTGTGAAATATGTTACAGAAGCGCAAGCTGTGTTTCCACTTCACTGCCTATGTAGTAAGCTCTGGTCTTTTTTTATACCAGATGTAATTACCATTGTTTTTCACTACTGCTGAACTCTAGATGACTGTGTCAAATGACTGCAGGATACGTAGGCACATAGTAAGGTGGGAGGAGTTCTGACACATCACCTGAAGAGAGAAGGAAGGAGCACCAGATCCAGGTTTAAAACAGAGTAATCCTCTGCCAATGTAGTTTAGTTGAGCAGGGGATTACTTCTGTAGTGCTTCTCTTCCTTACACCTTAAAGAAATTTGGGATTGTTTAGAAAATTTTACAGCAGCTGATAAGAGGTTATCTGTATGGGTAAGAATGCATTTAATGAGCGGGGTGTGACTCCAAGGTGCAGTGTGCCATTGTGTTGGAAAGTAACCGTGTGCTTTTGTCTTTGCAGATGTTTCTGACCGTGTACCTCAGCAACAACGAGCAGCACTTCATTGAGGTGCCAGTCACCCCTGAGACAACCTGCAGGGATGTGGTGGAGCTGTGCAAGGAGCCCGGGGAGAGCGAGTGCCACCTGGCTGAGGTGTGGTGTGGCTCAGGTAGGTCAGGCTGGCAGCTGGTGAATTCCTGGGCATTCTCTGCTCCTCAGAAGGTAGCACATGGAGACCTGACAGACGTGATCCTGTCTCAGAGAGTTTCTGCATTACCATTTCATTGATTTCTTCATCAGACTGGCTGTATGATAATGCACCTGTGAGAAGGCTCAAACGTGCAAAACTGAGTTGAAAGCAAAAGGGAACTTTAGCATGCAGATGTTCTTCTGTCTGTTCAGTCCTTCTGTGACTCAGATGAGTCTGAGGGGGTGTGAGAGAGTGATTTTCTCCTCCTTCTCCCCACAGTGGAACCCCAGCAGCCTGTGTGGGAGTTTTGAAGTAGTAAGTATTGGTAGTTCTGTGACCAGTTCAAAATAATTTCTTTAACCCCACAGCCATTTTCATTTGCAGTGGCAAAATAAAGCTTCCTTTTTCTGGTGACACCTTCAGTGTTACCAATTGCATTGGGTGTGGATGGGAAGGAGTGTGTTAGCAGAAGTAGTGGGAGTTACCAGATGTGAAGTGCTCTAAAGAAAGTGGATGACAGGGAAGATGTAGGAGCTACTTTTGACTGTCCTTCCAAGCCTGTGGAAAAGGGGTTTGTACCTGCGGCTCGTTGTAACTCTTTTTTCATTTTCTATGTTCTTCTGATCTTGGGAGTTCAAATCTCCCTAACTTGCTGTGCTCCATTGGAACTGGAGAACGTGTCAACAAATAAAACCTGAAATACTGCTGATGTCTCATGGCTTAAATGGGAAAGGGCTCTGGACTATCTCCTGCCTCTATGGTTCTCATTAGATACTGGGAGCCATCCAGAGGCATAAGATAGATGAATCCCTGACAGGATTTTGAATAATGAAAAATAATTGTCTGAGCCAACCTTTTTGAGGTGCTTCAACAAGATTATAAAAGAATCAGATGATAAGGGCTTATGTTTCTGTCTCCCTCTGCTGTTAGCTCAGTCTCATATCTGTTCAAAGAACTCTTTGGTGAGATGGATGTTTGTTTAATGCTATGAGATAACAGAGTTATCTCTTGATATTTATTTGCTTCTGACAGAGATGTAATGTTTCTGATATTTCTAAGTCTGAAAAATGGAACTGAATTTTTTTCTTCTCCTTAGAAGATAAAGAAGCTTTGCTTCATAAATGATAATAAAATAAAATCACCATTTCATGGAAAATTATCTTCTAGGAATGCATTTTAATTGTACATCTTTGTCTAAATCAACACAATACTGAAGTCTGCAATGAAAGAGAAGTAAAACAAAGGTTTAGGTAAAACTACTGAATTTATAGTTAGCATTAGTGCCCACACTCTGTTAAAGAGCACAAGTGGTTGTGGTGAGGGACAGAGCTCTCCTCTTGGTACTGAAATTGGAGCTGTGCTGGAGTGGGAAGCTCCTCTCATGTTTCCTGAAGCTGGATTCTTGATTGGCTTTTGAGATGGTAATGTAGAGTAGGCTAGAAAGGGCAGTGAGATTGTCCTGAAATCAAAGGAGAGCACCTATAATAAGAGGCAAGTGAAGTCTGCCAGTACTTAGTGCCCAAATGTTCTTGTTAAGCTGAAAAGTGAACTTGTGTGAGTGGGGCCATACAGTATATGGTGTTTTATTCATATAATCAAGTTATCAGCCTCTCAGCTAGTCAAGCAGGGGTAAGAAAATAATCTGAATACAGAAACATAAAGTGAACCAGAGAACTTCTGAGATTAGTCTTCACAAAGACATCATGAGACGCACAAGAACAGATAACAGCTGGCCAAGCAACATTTAGATATAAGATAAAAAAAGCTTTGTCCATTTTTACGGTGAAAACCTTTGACCAAACCCCACTGTACCAACCGGACCATGGCACTAAGTGCTATGTCCAGTTGTTTCTTGAATACTTCCGGGGTGATGACTCTACCACCTCCCTGGGCAGCCTCTTCAAATGCCTAACCAACCTTTCAGGGAAGAAATTCTTCCTGGTGTCCAACCCGAAGCTCCCCTGGTGCAGTCTGAGGCCATTTCCTCTCGTTGTGTTACCTGGGAGAGGAGACCAACCCCCACCGGTCTACAACCTCTTTTCAGGGAGCTGTAGAGAGTGATAAGCTCACTCCTGAGCCTCCTTTGCTCCAGGCTGAACATCCCCAACTCCCTCCGCAGCTCCTCATCAGACTTGTGCTCCAGCTCCACTGCCCTTCTCTGGGCTGCCTGCAGCCCCTCCAGGTCTCTTGCATTGAGGGGCCCAGGACTGGATACAGCATTTGAGGTGTGGCCTCACCAGTGCTGAGTACAGGGGGACAATCCCTGCCCTGCTCCTGCTGGCTGCATTATTGCTGATCCAGGCCGGGATGTCATTGGCCTACTTGGACACGATGCTGGCTCATGTTCAGCTGCTTTTAACCATCACCCCCAGGTCCCTTTCCCCCAGGTAGCTTTCTAGGCACTCTGCCCCAAGCATGTGGCAGTGAATGGTTTGTTGTGACCCAAGGGCAGGGCTCAGCAGTTTGCCTTATTGAAGTTTCAAATACAGTTCCCAGCTGTACTTGATAACAGAAAAATGCAGTTATCTCAAATGAATAGCATTAAAAGACTTAAATACTGGATTCATGCATGTTACTTTGGATAAAATGTCTTAAGCATCTGTGTAGCATCCAGTAACAAGCATTTGCAAGGTATGTTTTCATATGTATTTTGAATTTTTTTTGGTGAGGGGAGGAGGCAGCAGGGGAGAGAAATACTTTCAGCTTTTTGCTAATCTCATTTTAGATGTCAGCAAAGTTTTCCATCTTGTTCTGCCAGGATTAGCCATGAGTTCTGTTTTGTTTGCATATTACACTGAACAAATGAAACTGCTTTAAAACAAACATGGTGCAGGACAGCTAACCTCTGGGGGTAGAAACAAAAGATTTGTGTTGGAAAATGACTTCTCAGATTTCAATTATTGGGATCCTTCTTATATTGCTGGTTTCTTTCTTCTTCTGACACTTGCTCAGGAATTTTAGCTTCTGTTGTCAGACCTTCTTAAGCCTACTTTGAAAGATTGATGCAAGTGTGCTTGAGGCACTCTGCTCCCTGAAGGGGGCAAGTTTACTACTCCCCTTGTCCTCCCAGTTTTGCTTGAAATTTGATGAATATCAGGGCAAAATTTCTTGACCTTCCTATTATTGTCAGAGTTCTGTTAGGCAGCTACTTTGCCTGCTGTGGAAAGCAGTCAAAAGGGGTACGTGTATAAAGATCTCCTTTTTTTTCTCTCTATGGGACAGATAGGGGAAAAAAACCAAAAACTGATTGTCCATTCTTCTTGAGCTTTCCAAATCTACATTTGTTTGGTATTTGAAAATCTCTTTGACCTTCCTTTGAAGCCAGTGAGTGGTATTGACAGAATCCTTGTGTAAAGGGCATCTCCCTTGATTATAGAGTTTCTGCTGAAGTACTGCTGAGCTGCTAGAAATCTGCCTCATAAGCCTGCTATATAGCCTTTAAGACAAAAATATGTTGATTTTTTTGTTATTTTTGCATTTTTTTTTCTTGAATTAAGGTTTAGCAGATGAGGAACATTTTTTGCTGTCTAGACAAGTAACTGCCAAGAGACTGCTTTTTCTGTAACAGTGACCTACTTGCTTATTCTGTAAAGCTAATCTCTTTTGACAGTGACTCCAGAAATTCTCCTTCCTAGATTGCTTGAGCACAGCTGCAGCATTTTCATTTAAAGAAACACTTCTTCGTTGAAAAGAGCTTTTCACACACTGAAAACATGTTAGCATGTTCCTTTTTTAATGAAACTGAAAACATTTATACTTAATGCCAACAATTTTTCCTGCTGAAAAGATTATTTCATATTAAGACAGTGACTTTTCGAAAGACTATTGAGTATGAATGAACTACTCTCATTTATTTTTTCTTTTTTTTCCCCTCCCCTTGCTTAAAAAATGAAAGGAAACTGCCAACAAAAGCAGTATTAGGAGAAATGAAACCGGTGCAAAAATGGTGGTATTTAATTTCATTCTTTGTCTGATTGTCTTGTTTCTCAGGCCAGAAACAATATCTTCTGTTTGTGTGGCATCCAGCACAAATAGGTCCAATGTGATCATGAGCCCCAATGCTGTTAGAAGATACTGTGACGGTATCCTGACTATGTAGATTCACTACTATGATATATTGACCACACTGGTTGTCATGACATTTAAAATAGGCAGAAAAAAAATATGGTGAAATGTCTAGAATAACAAAAGAAACTGCTTTTATGTAAAGATTTAGAGGCCAGTAAGTAATTCTGGTTATATTCTGGCTGTGATGTGTGTAAATTTTCAAAGAATGGTAATATAGAAAGGGAAGAGTAGTGGTAAATGAAGTTGGTGGATGTAGACACACACTGGGTTTTTCTATTATCAAAAGGCAGCAAGTAAGGCTTAAAAATTAGATATATGACTGAATCCTGAGCATGGGAATAACAGCAGGAGTAGAAATTCAGTGGAACTTGTGCATGTAACTTTTTCATCTCTGTTATTTGAGAAAGGAAATGGCAATTGGCAATGTTTTCACTGGGCTCACTTTTCACTGTCTGACCCTTTTTTTACTTTGAGCTGTGAATCCAAAGTAGTTCAGCTTTTCAAGGTTTATCAGAAATAGGGCTTTCAAAACACATCTCCTCTGAACTTCATGGAATTTGCTGTCCAAGACAATGAGCTGGATCTGTGTGTGATAGGAGCTGTGGGAGAACACTTGAAGTGACAGGAGCTGTGCTGAGGATCAGGCCTGCTGGGTACTGCCAAGGAGCCTCCTCAGGCTGTTGAGTTCCTCTGCCTGAGCTTGAATGCAAGAGCTGCCATCCAGCGTTAAGAGAAGAATTCCTCTTCCCTGGGAGTTTATCTTTGCATCTGTCTCCATTCTCATTGGAATTAGAAAGTAAATGAGTCCCTGTGGGAATCGTGGCAGCAGTGCCCTTGAGGAGGGGGTGGGAATGACTAAGGAATGAGTTTGTCTGAGGTGCCACAGAAGAGGAGTGAAAGGTACAACAGCACATTTCCTGCGCTGGTGAGTGGGTAAGGTGATCTGCACATGCAGGATGAAGGTACTAGACCTGAAAGCTCTAAATTCCCTGTTTGTTTTCCCTAGGGCTGCAGCAGTGCCTCAGCTTTTCCCTTCAGGGGTGGACTTTTCCAGGGCTGCTTTTCAGAGGTGTTGGTTTAGTTTCAGAAGCAAGGAGTGATGCAGTGGCTTCTTAAGGGAGAAGTAGAAAAGCCTCGGGTGATGGCACGGGTTATGTGCACTCACTACACCTGTACACTAACAGGTGTTCAGGTGAATGATGGACAGAGATTTGTGGTTTGGAATGGGCCCAAGCTGCGGTGGGATATAGCAGTTAACTGGTTTTTTTACCTTTTCAGAACGTCCCATAGGCGATAATGAACGGATGCTGGATATTCTGCAGAGGTTTGGCATGCAGAGGAGCGAGGTGCGTTTCTTTCTCCGGCATGAACGCTCTCCCTGCTGGGAAGCAGGTACATGTTGATCTCAGCTGGCTCATTTGTTCAAGTTCTGGTTCATTCTTCAAGGTTAAGGAAGCGGCTTGTGTATGTTATTTATTAATGTTCGTAGCCAGTAGGTGTTGCAGCCCTTTTTGTCTGCCATTGGCTAATTTTTATAAAGACTTCATCTTCCTTTGCCATATCTGGGAGTAGTAAATCCAAATTGAAATTTCTGCAGGTTTTCTAGAGCTGATTATCACCAAAGCATCCTGTGTTAAATATATTTTCTCCAGCAACATATCTAGAGATCTGTGGTAGTCTCTTCTTTTAAATATAGTAACCAAGACGTTGCCCAGTAATGTAACCTGTGATTTGGGCTTGGGATTATTCAACTGAGTAGTACTTTACCAGGGGGATAGTTAGCATAATTGGCAAAGATAGAGTTCTTCAAAGTTTCTCCTACACATTTGTGTTAGTTTCAGGAATAGCATTAAATGAACTGCCTGGTCAAGTTATCTGAGAATATAATTCTCATTGTAAATTGAAATGTAAAACCTGTAAGGGAAATTACTTTCATCTTTTCAAGGGTTTTCTCTGCATCCCACATTCATCTCTTCACTAGAATCTTTGACTTTTACCTTTAAATCAGTCTACTGGATTCTTCTTCCTTGCCTTTTTCTGTTTTCATCTTTGATAATCTTCCTCAGTGTTGGAAATACTGCATTTGTTAAGTGGCATTGTACCCAGCGTATTTTAGATGGCTAAATGTATCTTGATATTTGAAGTGTCTACTGGTGATAGAATAAGTGCATGAAAAGCTAAAGCTGTGCCATTCCTACCTGCTAAGGATCTTAGAGAGCAGTTTAGTTGTGAAAATGTATTTTTTCAAGTTCAGGGTGCTTGTAGTATTAGGATTGTCATTTTATTTGCCACAGCATTGCTAAGCAATGTGTTTGAGTTAGTCTCACAGAAATATGGTATTGAAATAGTAATCAAATGGACATAGAAGGTAACAGGTCATGGCTTTGTCCTGTAGTGCACCTGTGTTCTACAGAGAAATCAATGAGCTTGGTGTGGGGCATCTGAACACCATTGGCACATAATTTGATGGAAATAAAGTAGGATTCTAGTTAAGTAGCATCTTTACTGACAAAATGACTGCCAGGAAGAAGGAAAAAATATGCTTTTAAACTGTATATCTATAATGCAAGTTTAGTAGGGGCTGACTGCCTGTTTGCCACAGGAGCCATACTGGAGCAGTCAACTATTGTTAAGCTGGTTTTGTTTGGTTTTTGTGAACAGAACTATACTTCAAAATAGAAGTTGACATTGAGCAGAAATCTTTTCAGAAACTGTGTGGCGTCATCAGTTAAATTCATCTTGGTGGTAAACACATAAGAACAGGTGTTCAGATTCTACACCATAATGATTATACTGGTTCTCCTTTTGTATTGAATGCTATGTCTAAAAGGATAAGAAAAATCTTATATTACCTTACCATCTCTGACAATTTCTTTCTAGGGACTGGACAAAGGTCTCAAGATCCAGCCTTCAAAAGAAATGGTATCAAGGTGCCTGGTGATCGAAGAATAGAGAATGGGGTAAGTGTTTGCTGCAATGGCCACTTGGATTGGGTCTGGCTGAGCTGGAGTTCATTTTCTCACAGCAGCCCCCTCCAGGTGCTGTGCTCCGCATTGGCAGCCAGAAAGGTGCTGATAATATTCAGAGTTTTGGCTACTGCTGAGCAGGGCTGGCACAACATCAGCACTGTCTCAACATTGACCCCACATCAAGGGGCTGGCAGTGGGCAAGGTCCTGGGAGGAGACACGACTAGACCAGCTGACCCAAAGTAACCAAAGGGATATGCCATGACATATGACATCAGCTGAGATATAAAAGTCAAGGGAAGGAGGAGGAACAGGGGAACATTGGTTATTTTACAATGTTTGTCTTCTGGAGCAACTGCTTCATGTGCTGAAGCCCTGTTTCCCAGGAAATAGTTGGACATCGCTCTCTGATAGGTAGAGAATAAACTATTTTTTGTTCTTGCTTGCAGGCACAAACATTTTTGCCTTTGCTTTGGTAGACTGCCTTTTCTTAACCTAGGAGTCATTTTCCATCTTATTCTCTCTGCCCTGTCCTGCTGGGAAGGGGAGTGGTAGAGCAGCTTGGTGGGCACCTGTCTTCCAGCCGAGGTCAATCAACCACAGTCCTTTTTGGTCCCTGAACAGGGGTGAGACAAAGGCAGTTATATATACGTATATATAATATATATGTAAATATTTTGCATACCATAATAAAAAGTAGTTGCCAAGTAACAAGCTCCTGTGTGGGACACAGAGTTTGTCAGCTGCACTGCTTATCTCTTTCTTTTGCTGAGTTTGGGAACATACTAATATAAACAATGGCTCTGTGCTTTGCCCTTCCACTGATGGCCTTGTTACGCTGGGGGAGCTGTCTTGTGGGGATGATGAGCGAATACACCTCCCTCTCCCTGCCTGAGATTGATGTGAATGCTTTTAAAATGCAGGCTTCCACAGTCTTTGCTCATCCTAATCTGAGCTGTTTAATACTGTTAATAATATGAACTAATACTCTTGGCACACTGTGGGGTTTGTGGAATCCAGTGTCATCCTGGTGTAAGAGAAAACAAACTTTAGGTGAGGATATGTTGAGAAGTGCTCTGAGGTATCCAGTTCCTGGGTGGTAGGGTGTGTGGCAGGATTTGGGCAGGTGCCTCGGGTGGTTATCACCTCCCATTGCCTGGGACTTTGCACCTGAGCAGGTGATCAAACAACCCTGGCATACTGGCAGATCAGCTGATAGGAGGGTGCCTTGCCTACCCCGGTGAAAACCAGCAGCCTCTCACCCTGTACTGGGACCTGGCCTGTGAGCTGCAGCACTCAGAGCACTGTAGTTGAGACAGGAACCAAAACTGTGTTTGAGGACACTATGGCTGAGACAGGGATTCAATCCACTGTAATTGCCCCAGTAGTGGGAAAGAAATAAGGAAAGTGAACCAGATAAGCTACAAATCCATATCATTGGTTGGAAAGGGAGGAAGAAGGAGAATTAAGAGCGTAGGGGTCAGATAAATAAGTCAGTCCATCAAAAAAAAAATTGCAAGGAGTGAGACAAATCAGACAGGAGACCAAAGCTACTTGGTCCTTGACCTCATCAGAACTTCAAGACTTGTGAAAAGATTATAGCTGCCAGCCACGTGAGCAGATTTCTGCCTGGCTGCTGGGGTAAGGGGGCTGATAGTCAGTGCTTAGAAGGTCATGAAGCCTAACAGCTGGGATCACTTGCTAGAGTTTAGGAAATTGAAAGAGGGCTTGAAAAACAGAGAGCAATTTGCAGTCTCTGGACATGGCTCCTCTCATGTGTGAGGGCAAGGTATCCGTTTAAGGAAGATCTTGTAAATTCCCACGAAAATGAACCACTGCAGGTGAAGGTATCCAGTACTTGAGAGAATTAGCAGTGCTGGAAGTCATCTATAGTGATCTAAAAAGTGACAATGTCCCAAAAGATACAGAGGATGTCCCTTGCACAGTGGCAATGTGGAGGAAGGTGGTTCAAAGTGCCCCTGCATCATACTCCAGCATCTTGGTGGCACTGTATTACCTGCAGATGGATACACCAGCTGTGGAGGTGGCATCCTCCTGGCTTTGAAATGTGGAAGAAATTCTGGGTACTTCCACTTCCCTATGGGCCAGCACCCCAGATTTTAGGGGAAGCCCAGGAGATTGCTTCTCTCCTGCCCCAGTCAGAGGGAAGGGAAGCCCCAAGTAATGACCTCTGGTTCTTTCTGTGTGAGCGGGGAGAGGACATGAGCAAGTGGGATGGTGAACCCACCTCTAAGCTGGAAACCCGTGTCCCTGAACTGAGAGGGAAGAGAGCTGTTCAGAAGGGGTCACCCAAGAAGACTCAGTGTAGTTGCCACAGAGAGGCAATCAGTGATCTTCCAGCCATAAAAGAACTGGAATTGCCTCCTTTAACCCTGGAGAGGGTACTTCAAGGATGCAAAGGGGTACTGGTAGGCTTTAGGTGTAGCTACTGCAAGTACCAAGAAGATCAAACAGTTATCCGCTGTGTCTGGCACTCAGAAGATGCCTTCACTGTGGGATTGCTGCAAGTTGAAGACCAGCAAGTGACAATTGCTACCAGGACAGTGCACTGGCAGCAGTATCACACCAACTGAGACTCCCTAATTTCCATCCATGAACTAATTTGTTGACTGGAAAGCCAAGGAGTAATCCGCAGGACCCACTCACTCTTTAACAGCCCGATAAGGCCAGTGCAAGTCTAATGGGGCCTTGAGAGACACATTCAGTGGTGCCATGGTACCTTGGAGAGAACTGAATCAGACAGTGGGACTCATTTTTGAAATAACCTCCAACTCTTGGGCAAAGAAACATGGCATTGAGTGAATATAGCATATCCCTTATTATCTGCAAGCCTTTGGAAGAATTATCATTATAGTGAAAATGGAGGCTTCCACTCTTTGGAGGTACTGCTGCAAATCGTACAATGGAAAGAAACTAACAGACTGTTTTGGAGAGGTTGCTAATGACTGCTCTAAAGTAGACACAAAGCCTCTAGCAATTATCATCCTGGCTTTCATGTTTTAGGATGTCACCAGGATCTGTTGGCAGCCGTATCTGTGCATGTACAGGTGATCTCAGAGCAGCAAATGCACTGTACTTTCCCTTCTCTGTTCCCATCAGAATTCTTTTCTCACATTAAAGTAATTATGGGGTTTTTTTTCACTTGCAGTTTTGTCAGACATCCCTAACTCCGAATTTCAAATTGACACCAGTTGCTGTTTCAGCACTGAATCCACTGTCTGTCACTTACTCTTGCTCCATAATTACGGGTGTGAGGTTGAATCTACATTTAGGAAATATCTGAACAGATAACCAATAACAGCGCTGTCTTTGAGAGTGGTGTTTTCCCTCCTGCCCAACTATATTTAAACTTTCTATTTTCTTTGGCTTACGTGGAAGTGCTTCAAATTGTAGTGATGCACCTATGAGCACAGATCCATCCTGCCACATGCTGAGCATTCTGGGCTCAGTCAGTCAAAGCTGATTCATGCTGAGCTGAATTATAAACGGCTCTGAAATGTCTCTATATAAAATGTTGCTGGGATTTTGCTAGAAACATTAACGTTCCAAGAGATGTCAGTTTGTGTGAGTTGTTGGATTGGGGTGCACATGCATATGAGCTTACAATTGCTTATTCTTTTACCACAAGAAGATGCTGTGTCTCTACTTATTTTATTGGCTATTCAGTTGTTGTTATTTTTGAAAGGCTTTTATCAAACTTTTCTGCAGTAGCTCTATGAAGTGCTAGCCAAATTAAAAATTCTAGACTTAGTTTGCTTTGGGTTTTCTTTGACAGGTGAGTGCACCAAGGATGGATATGACACTGGCTGAACTTCAGGAAATGGCATCACGCCAACAGCAACAAATTGAGGCTCAACAGCAAATGCTGGCTAACAAGGTGAGTTTGGAATTAGATTTTTTACAGCCAGAAACAAGGTAGTAAAAGTCATGTGAAGTGGAGGGAGGATTGGGGAACTGGGGTTTTTTCACCCCTTCTAAAAAGAAGACTCCTTTCCTTTTAAACTTGAAAGTCAGTGTATGCAAATATCCAGTTGTAAAACATAATGCCAATGATAGAAGTGACCATTTAGCTTACTGGAAGGATAGAGCACATTTATATATTATCATTCATCCTGGTGGCTCTGTCAGTTCTATTTGTGCTCCCTGTGGTGATCAGCAATTCACCAGTTTGATCACTGAACAATGCTTTTGTCTCTGCTGTCCTGTCATGCTGTCTTGTCTTCTCCTGATAAGAGTTCAGTGTGCCTGGTTTTCTGGGGCAGCTGGCTGGAAGAGATGTCTTGTATGTGATAAAAGTAACCCAGGACTGTGATTTATAAGGAGCTTGCAGAACAATAACAGGAGAGCTTATGGAAGCACACAGGGTGCTTCTGAATTATGTAGGGAGAAAAAATACTCGAGTGCCTCTGCAGAATGGTGGCACAGAGTTCATGTTTTGCTTGAGTATTGTTGGTAAACACTGCTCTTGAAAATGTAACAGAAAATGCTGCTTTTGGCAGAGAGTTGTTAAATGTGAGCCTGTCCTGAGGAGGGCTCATCTGTCTGGGTGGGTGTTCCCATGCATTTCAGGACATGCTTTATTGGGGAAGAAGGCTGCTCTGAGGATCTGCTCTCAGGACTTGTCCTCAGGGTGTCGTACAGCCTGTCTCCCTCTCCTTTTGAGATCAGCTCTGCGTGTCCCTATGTTTAATATCTTGTTCAGTTCCCTTGGCCCTCAATAACTGGATCTCAAAACCATGGCTTTCTAATAGTTCTGCAGAACTTGCTAAGTGGTATTATGGCCTGTCAAGATAGCCAATAAAACTTTTCCTGCTTCCTGGTAAGAACAGGTGCAACTGTGATGAAGGAAATTGGTCAATCAGCCAAGTGATGAGAGTTTTCACCTGAAATGTAGTAGCACAATTAATACCCATACTGCCTCGTTTAATTGGCCAGAGAATGTTGCCCACTTCTCAGTTCCAGCTGATGTTTATATATGAGAAGCCTAAACTTTCACAGCTTCTGTTTCACTCACAGGTGATGGCAGTACACTCTGGTCTTATAAATAACACTGTAGTCACAAGAAACAGGAACATTATTTTTACTGTAAATGGAGTTGTACAAGATTGAAAAAATAAAAATGTGAGTTAGAATCTGGATAGCTACCCATTGGGTGGATGTCTGCTGCCTGTGGTGTGAAAAAGAGTAGCCCTGTGGGTGTCCCACTTGTAGAATTTTTCATTTCAGTGCCTCTCTGGAGCAAACCTGCTTTCCTAGGTACCTCTTCAGAGTGACTTTCCATTGTCTCTTTCCTGCCTTCTGAAATCAGATGCAATATTAAAAATAGATTCTGAGGGAGGAAAAATACACTTTCTTTTTAGTCACGAGCTGTAATATCTCTTTTTTGGTGACATTTTCCTGCGTAGGTGTGAGTGACTCTAAAATAGTGCATATACTGAGGGTGCTGCCTGGTCCTGGTTTTCTCTGGAATGCAAGCTCACTTCTTTGCTCTGCCTTTCTTATTCAAAGTGCACAAGAATCCCTGTTTTCTAAATCTGACTGGTGACTTTTTTTTTTTGTGGGATTGGTTATTTTGGCTGAAGTGTGGAGTTCTAATGTTAGTAAGCAGTGGTAATCCTGGATATTAGTGGGTGCTTGGAAAAGTTTTGCTAGTTCTACTCCCTTGGAGCAACCTGTCATCTCCAGAGCTGTAAGTCATGTGTAATGGCCAGTGATTTAGAGGAATTCTTTGTAGATGATCTAGTGGTCTCATGGTTTCTTCTAGGTCTAAACTAGACATGTGTATGTAGAAACTGATAACACGTTATTTTACCCTCTTGGAAAGGCAAAAAGATCCTCTCCACTAAAGTGATACCTTGTTTAAATGAGGGCCAGGTCACTGTAAAGGTTTTCCAATGTCTTGAATTGTCTGTGTTGTGATAGTGGTGATCATTATCAGGAGACCAGTGTGTTTTCAGAGGTTTGGTGTGCAGTCATCCTCCATCTCAAGCAGGTTTTAGCAGAACTAGTAGAAGTACAAATAATAATGAAAAACACCAATAATGTATGGAATACCTTCTACATAAAGAATGTCTAATATTCTTCAGCATGAGTCAGTTGTTTAATATGTGACATATCATAGAGATATGTCAAGTACAAGCAGCTTGGAGAGGGTAGAGAGAAAACAGTCCTCAGGTCTTGTAACTCAAGAACCAAGTAGCGACTAAAATTAGCAAATGTCTTGGGACATGAATGCTAAAATTTTTCTTAGACTTAAATCCTTGTCTTGACTACAGGAACAGCGCCTGAAATTCCTGAAGCAGCAAGATCAGCGACAGCAACAGCAAGCCGCTGAACAGGAAAAGCTGAAGCGATTAAAGGAAATTGCTGAGAATCAAGAAGCCAAACTTAAAAAAGTGAGAGCACTGAAAGGTCACGTGGAGCAAAAAAGACTCAGCAATGGGAAATTAGGTGAGTTGTTGCTTGGGGAAGGTAGCCTGGGATTTTTCATGAAACGCAGTTCTTGGAAGTCAAAAATTTCTGGTGATTTCAGTGATTCAGGGGAGTTATTTACAGAATTCCAGGAAATGTTAATCTTAACATTTTCACATCTTGTATTTACCAAGAAAACTCATGACAGACCTAGAACAAAATATATTTTCTTACTATATTTTAAAACACCCTGTAAGAGCACCTTGTATTTTGAGTGTAGCATGTCTACTCTTTAATTACAGTGTAGGTTTTTTCCTTACTTGAATACCTTTGTCCACCACAGTAACTTTTTCCATCCTTTATGTCAGTACCCTACACATTTAGAACGTTATTTTCTTGGCCTATAACAAAGCTTAGCCTGGTACTCAAGTTCCCTTTTATGCAAGAGGTTAAGTGGCCAAATTGGCTGCATATTTCCTTTTAAATTACATGAATTTGACCAGGGTCTTGCTGTCTACAGTACTGGTTTGGTGCTTGTAGTTGAGCATGTTGATACAACATTGATATTAAGTCTGAAATAAACATTTATTCTTCTGCCTACCTTTTCATCCTCTCTATTGTGCAGAACTTATTTCCAGCCTGACTCAACTGAAAATATGAATATGTTGTTTTAGAAGGAAGCATTGTGGTTGACAGATAAAGCAAAAGTGTTTTTCAGTGGGGAGAATCCCTCTTCTGTTTGGGTTCTGTTGCACAAAATAAACATCAGTTTTAATGTGTGGAAGGATGATAGAATAGTAGAAGATCTTGGAGCTTGTGAATCTGTTTCCCTTCACCATGCCCAGCAGGTCTGATTTTGGTACTTGCTTGAATTCTTACTGATTCCTTAAACTTTGTTCCACAGTAGAGCAGTTTCAGCAGTTTGAGCAGCTGATGACAGATGTTTGTAATAGACCCTAAAAAGCCCTCTGAGTCTTTGTTTAATATGACAGTTTAATATGAGTTTTGTCACTAAGTTCTTATGACCTAAATTCAGAGTACTAAAGTATCAAAATATGCCTTGTGGTTGAGTGAGTGTCTTCCTGCAGAATTCAGCATTCAGCGAATATAGGCTTCTCCAGATGAATTCAGTCTGGCATTGTGGTTTTGTTTGTTTCCATACTTCAGGAAAAAAAAAAAAAATTTCTCTGTCCCTCCCTGTCAGTGCTCTAAGTAGACCAAATTTCCATAATCATTCTAGTGAGCGTGCATTTGCCAGAGCTCAGAGGAAGAGCTGCTGTGCCGGGGCCGTGGGTTTGGCTGAGCAGCCCCGCTCTGGAGGCCAGCAGGGTGCTCTCTGTCTCCTTAAGTGCTGCCTTGGAACCAGCCCACGCTGGGCTGTTCCTCAGGGCAGCTATTGTGTTCTGCCCTTCTTCACAGTGGAGGAGATTGAACAGATGAACAGCCTGTTCCAGCAAAAGCAGCGCGAGCTGGTGCTGGCCGTGTCAAAAGTGGAGGAGCTCACCAGGCAACTGGAGATGTTGAAGAACGGCCGGATTGATGGTTACCATGACAACCAGTCGGCTGTAGCTGAGCTCGACCGCATCTACAAGGAGCTGCAGGTAACGGGAGGCCAGCCCATGACTCTCAGCTCTTCTGGAATAAAAGTTGGTTGGGTTGTTTCTTACCTCGATGCAAAGAAATCCTGCTGCTCCTGTTCCTGCCAGGGCTGTGTGACTGACTGCCTGCAGGCTGAGGATGGAGGGTTAGTTGTGCTGGGTTCAAGGTAAAGAGAGGAAGGAGCATACGCTGTCTCTACCTTTCCTTTCTGCACAACTTGGAGACTAACTGTTTTCTCCAGACAGAAAACATGACTTGACTTTTTAGAAGGCTTTTCTCTTTCTGACAGTTTCCTGTCCCCAGTCCTGAAAGTGAACTTGTTGTTGTTTTGGTTGTTTTTCCCCTCCTCTCCCACTGCTTTGTGAATATATTCAGTTGAGGAACAAACTGAACCAGGAGCAGAATGCCAAGCTGCAGCAACAGAGGGAGTGTTTGAACAAGCGCAACTTGGAGGTGGCAGTCATGGACAAGCGTGTTAATGAGCTGCGCGAGCGGCTGTGGAAGAAAAAGGCAGCTCTGCAACAGAAGGAGAATGTACCAGTAAGTGTGGGCTGTTTAACAACTGAAAAATTAATTCTGTGTCTTGTCTGGACAGCCTGAAGTAAAAACTTGCTTGAGGGAGGGCTGTTGAGATGCTAGACTTGTTGTCTTTATCCATATGTAGTGGAAGTCTTGTATTATTAAAGTCCTTTTCATGGCACGTTAGTGTTAACCTACTTACTCTTTACAGACAAGAAGCCTTACGCTGTCGTGGATTTTTATTTTAGATTTTTTTTTTTTTTTTGCTATTACTACCTCAGCTTTATAATTCTCAAAGCTTTTTCAAAAAAGCACTTTTGATATTGGAGTATCATTTGCTACTCATTTTATCCTTTTTGACTTCTGTTTCAAACTCTGAATGGATACTGCAGGATAAAATCCCTTAAATTTTCTTTATTTTCCCCGAGGTTTCTTCAGATGGGAATTTACCACAGCCAGTGGCTTCTGCTCCAAGTCGAGTGGCAGCAGTAGGTCCTTATATCCAGTCCTCTACTATGCCACGTATTGCTTCCAGACCTGAGCTTTTGGTGAAGCCAGCATTTTCAGATGGAACACAAGCTTTGCAGGTACCTGATGGGCCACTGAAAACACAAACACTGCCCAATATGAGAGCTGGGAACAGTTCACAAGCTAAAGTTCCTGCAGGTAATAACTTACAATTAATATTTCCTATCTAGACATGTTTTGTTTTCTTACCTAACAGCTCTGTTTTGATGGTTTTTCTTTTTTAAAGCAAAGTGTTATTTGAGATGTCAGTCTTGCTACTTGCAGTTTTTCCTGCACCAGTGGATATATTTTATAAGCACTGAGGTTCTATGATTCATTGTTAAAAATTAAGTAAATCTATTAGTGAGCACTTTGAGTTGTTACACAGTATGGAATATAGGAGGATTTTTCTATGAAGTAATAATTTATTTATTTTAAAGCTCTCCTACAAACTATTTAGCTGTGTGTTTAAGTTTCTAGAGGCAATTTTAGTATATATCTGGTAACCTGGTACCTGGATTTAAGAACTGGCAAAGCCAAGTTTTCTGATTGTGCATTTTGGAAATGGCACGTGTAAAGGATTTAACCAACATGACAAATTTAACAAAGGAGGCAGTTGCTTGTAGCACAGAAATAGCAGTAAAGTTTCTGACTTGCTGATGAGTGAGGTTTGGCCTCTCCTACTTGGAGAATTAATGGAGATCTGTTGGCTTCTCTCTGTGGCTTTCTCCTGTGAGAGACAGTTCAGTTCAGTAAGAGAAGTCTAAAGAAACTTTTAGAGAGTTGTGAATATCTCTTCTGTGCTGTCCTGGGAGAAGACTCCCTTTTCAGCTGGAAGAGAAGAGAAACACTGATCTTCCCAAAAGCAAGAAATGGAGACTGAGCTTCTAGAATAGTTCTGTTTATTTTCTATCTCCCTTCCTCCATCTCCAATTCTGGCAGATATTAAAGTAACCATTGCACAAAAGCAGTTCCAAGTGTCTCTTGCTGTATTGGAGAATGGAGGATTGTTTCTTTTTATCTGGTTTGCTGATCCTAAAACTACTGGAGTGGAATTCTATCTCTAGACCACATAAAATCTGAGTTTTTGCTAGAGGAATGTGTGGTGGTTAGCTGTTTGAACTAAAATATCACTTCTTATTTTTTAGCATTTGGACAAAAGGACTGCTTTCCTAGAGAGAGTTTTTGGTACTTTGTCAGAATGAAACTTCCTCTTGCTGCTTCTTATTACTGTTTGAATTTAACATTACTTAGGTTATTTGGAATTTAGTAGAGAGAATTTGGGGAAATAGTTAATAGCAGACTGCAAGCATTTTCTTAGTGATTTTTGCAGCTCTGGATGTCTACTCCAGTGGATGTAAAGATCAGCTTTATTGCAGACCCTATATGCATATTAAACACACAGATGATTTTTCTACTGTTTTGGGTATCACTGGCAGGGTCTGTCTATACTTTAAAGTGTCATGTTTTTCTTTGCGCAATCTATCTTTTTTTATACTTAACATTGTATCACTTTTAGCTTAGCACAGATACTTAAGGAAAGTTTCCTACTTCCTGGAAATAGGCCAATCTAGAGAAGTTTCTTTTTTGAATGCTTTAAGTGCAGGTGCGTGCTGCAAGGAAGTTTTACTGCTGCTTTTGGTGTTGTTCTTGAACTTGGTTTGCATTCTTTTTAAAACAAACAAATGAAAATCAATAGTGATAGGTTTTATAGCAGTTACCCTCTGTGTGATACTTTTACTTTGTCTAGACCTGACTCTTACAGATAAAACAACTACTTGTAATAAATCAATAAAAACTACTATTTCAGCTTAATCTGTTCCACTTGTTCTCACCTAGGTTCTGTGGTCCCCAATGCAAAACCTTCCCCATCTGCCCCTGACTGGAGTAGTTCAAATACAGACAATCATATTAATCAAGGATCAGCCTTGACTTCAGGAAAAGGAATTGTGACAAGTGAAGGACAAGGTATGTTCTTGTGTGCTTGGCTAATCTTAAAATCTGGAGAGCCTAGTTGATGATACCTGTCTTCTAAAGGCTTCTGTAAATATTGAGAATTCACGTGAAAACACAAAGTAAAAAAAAAAAAATCAAAGAACATTGCCATTGCTTTTATGTGGTGTTGCAGGGTTTTTAAGAAGAAGAAACCAAACCCACAACTCACTTCAGGTGGTAAAGTAAGTCCTGGTTCCTTCTTACATGCCCCTGTTCAATTTGCATAATACAGAATTTGACAGGCCCAGGGGCCCTTAGTGCAGGGATAGGATGGGTGCAAAAAGCATCCGTTGCATACACTGTGGTAAATACTGCACACAGCAGGACTCTCACCCCTACAATTGTATCATCCCTTTTGAAAGCTGTCTCCTCTCTTCAACAACAGCTGAAGGAGAAACTTTTTTACGAGACAAAGAGAAGAAGGTGCGTCCATTCTCCATGTTTGACTCTGTGGACCAATCTGCTGGGCTGGGCACGCTGAGGAAAAACCAGAGCAGTGAGGATCTCCTGCGGGAAGCGCAGGTATGCAGGGAACCCTGGCTGCTGCTCTCCATCTACCAGGGCTTACCCACAGCTCTTCTAATGTGGCTGGCAGAAAGCTCTGAAAAGTACTGAGGTCAGCCTTTAAAAGACTGCTTCTGAGAAAAAAAGTCTCTTGGGCATTCAATGGCAGTTGGTAACTCAAAATCATTCTCTACTGTGGCTGTGTTACTTGTACTAGTGTGTATTTTTTCCCCAAAGATACAAAGAGGCATTTGCATGTTGGTTGTTTTTTTTTAATCATCTACATACTTGTTTCACTCTTTAATGCAGCAGTGTCCTTCAGATGTTTGATAGCAGCAAGACTTCCCACCTAAATTTTGGCACAAGGGCACAATTTGATCAAGTAGGGGTGAAGTAGCCTACAACTGGGAATGACAAGTGCTTTGTTGGAGAGCAACCTCTTGCCAACTGTCTCTGATATCTCTAGAAAAGTTACTGTGCCCTGCCATTGCTCGTGGTCTAAATATAGCTGTTACAGAAAGAATTAAGGAGAATAGGCTCAAAGTATATACAAACAACAGTGATGACAAAATGTTTCAAGCAGTTTCTTCTTGTTTCCAATGATGTTGTAAACCTTATTACAGCTGCAGTAGACATAAGATACTGTGTCATACTTTGAGGCTCTTTGGTCCTTCACAGCTGAACTCCTCAACCATGTTTTACTGTTTCATCTTAATGAAACTTTGTCTTTCAGACAACCAATAAAAATGTAACCAAGGTGCCACCACCTGTCCCCACTAAACCAAAACAGATAAACTTGCCGTACTTCGGTCAAGCCAGTCATCTGCAACCTACTGATACACAGCTTGATGGAAACCTGCAGAAGCTACCTTTGACTATTGCAGCTATGGGCAACAAGCAAAAACTAGTGGCACAGCAGCCTTCCCATCCTTCTCAGCAGATACAGCAAAGAATTTCAGTACCTCCTGCAAGTTCTTCGTCTAGCCAGGATCAAATTCTTCCTTCCTCCAAACAGGAGAGTCCCCCAGCAGCAGCTGTGAGACCTTTTACTCCTCAGCCATCCAAAGAGACTTCACTGCCACCATTTCGAAAGCCCCAAACTGTGGCTGCAAGTTCTATTTACAGCATGTACACCCAACAGCAGACTCCTGGGAAGAACTTCCAGCAGGCAGTGCAGAGTGCTCTGACGAGGGCGCAGACCAGAGGACCACACTTCCCAAGTGGTAAGTGTGTGGCTCTCTCTCTCTCTTCTGCTTGATAAACCTCAGATAGATGTTCTTTCCACTTGGTCTGTGGGTATGAAGCTATTCCTCGGGGGAATTAAGTGGGTGGGTGCAGCTCTAAGAATCTTCCATGCTGTGTAAGATTGTTAACAACAAGCATTAACATAGAATGTCTGTTTTGTGTTCTCAAGATACCTAATGGTAAATCTGGTTACCAGAGTAGTTCTGTTTAGTTGTTTGCATTCTACTTCTTTGCTCTAAATAAAGAATACACAACTTGATTCGCCTTTCTTCTTTCTCATTGTTTTCTTGTTGATCAACTATTCAAACTTGTTTTTACCTCCCTCTCTGAACTGCTCCACAGTGTATGGCAAGCCCGTGATGGCAGGAGCTGGACTACAGAACCAGCTGCCACAGACAGAGAATGTCTACTCCAACCTCCAGGGCAAGCCAGGCAGTCCAGAGCCTGAGGTGGAAGCAGCAGCCTCTGCCCATGAGAACCACGAACCAGAGCGGATCCCCCGTCCCCTGAGCCCGACCAAACTGCTGCCTTTCCTGTCCAACCCCTACCGCAACCAGAGCGATGCTGACCTGGAAGCGCTGCGGAAAAAGCTGTCCAATGCCCCCAGGCCACTGAAGAAACGCAGCTCTATTACTGAGCCAGAGGGGCCTAATGGCCCCAACATTCAGAAGCTGTTGTATCAGAGGACCACTCTGGCTGCAATGGAGACTATCTCAGCTCCATTGCATCCCTCCAAACAGACGGCATCAGCTGCCAGTCCTGAAAGCCCAGTGGAAATCCCAAATCCTTACCTAAGCACAGAATCTGAAAAAGAAACAGCTGCTTCCATGCCAGAACCAGCTATTGCTGAGGAGACAGAAAGCACAGCAGCAGAGCAGAGCGAAGCTGCTCTTCCCACTGCACCTTTGGACACTGTACCTGAGGCTATATCAGACAGTGATGAACTCACACAGCCCAAACCGGAAGAACCAAACCTAGAAACTCCACTGCCACTGGAGGTGTACGTGGAAGAGTATCCTCCATACCCACCACCTCCCTATCCATCAGGAGAACCAGAGAGTTTGGGAGAGGACTCATTCAATATGAGACCTCCTGAAGTTACTGGACAGTTTTCCTTGCCTCCTGTAAGTATCAGTTAGCTTACAACTGGGGTGACCTGTCACTAAATCATCTCAAGTGCTGCCTTAAACCCTGTGCATTGTGTGTTGTAGAGCTCAAGCAGATGTGGGAGAACAGTCACACAATCTAGAAGTCTCTCTGTGGGTATCTCTTCTATTTGTGTGATGCTCTTATCTCCAGACTGCATGACAGTAATGAGAAGTCTCTTTTGTCCTTAGAATTAATGACATAATGGAATACACAAATAGTAAAACTCTTCAGAGCGGTAAAGAACATTCCTTGTAAAAGTCTACCTGCTACATCCAGATTTTACTTCCTTTTAAGAAAAATCAAAGCTGATTTTTTTTTTTTTTTTGCTGAGGTACAGATACAGATTTTATAAGCCTTTTCCACTGTTGCTAGTATGAGCTGGAAAGTAATTTTCTTAATCCTGGATTGCATTTGTTTATCTGAAAGTACCTTGCTTGAAAAATATGGAGGAGCAGACTTCTATAGTTTCTGCTTTGAAAACTCATTTGTAGACATCAGCTGTTTGTATTTCTTCTACTGAATATTTTCTGAATTTCTTTGGAACTTGATTTAACATCAGTCTGTTCTCAAGTTGCATCAAAATGGAGTCTCTTGGGGCTAGGAGGAGGCAGCATTTTACCATTTTATTTTGCAAGTTTGTATCTGTGTGTGGTATGATCTTATCTCATGTTTTGTGGTAGAACAAAAATGCTTAATGTTTTTGGTTTCTCAAAGACTTTCTTTAAAAACCTGTCAAAAGTAGAATTTTGATAAGTTTTGATAACTTGATACATGAAAGTGGCTTTTTCCTCTGTCACTTCAGTGCAGAGGAGTTAAAAGTTTTAAATATTCTTTCTAACCTTATAATTTGTGCATGGAGTAGACCTTTTGTGTGTTCATGCTTTAAAGATTTTGTTCTTGCTCCCTCTTACAAGGAAGCTTGAGTGGTAGGATTTCCTGAATTGTAAGAACTCATTTCTGCTTGGTTTTGTAATAATTCTGCAATGATGAGAGGAAACCAGCCCAACTTCTTGATTTCTTATTTAAATCTGTGGGTTGTGCTGTCAGGATCACTCTTGAAAAAGCCCCTGCTTTTGATACGTACAAATCTACAAGCAGAAGAGTATTTCGTGGGAATCTCTGCTTATATATTTTATCTCCACATGCCTGCTCTTGCAGAATATGAGTCAATTCTATTCATCTTTGCCTGGACATCTGTCAGAAATTTACATACCCTCATGAATACTCTTATTGCTGCTGCCCAGGCAGCTGGGCGAGCACTGAGCTAATGTGAGTGTGTTCCCTAAAGGAAAGGGTACAAACTCAGCTATAGAAATATTTCGTTTCCAGTATCCATAGGAGCATCTAAAGCAGTTCTGCACTTGGTTCTGTATTTTTCCAAAATCATTTTCCATCATTGTTTGCTCCTGCTAACCTTAGTTATGCTTACAAAAGTGTTACGAACTTTACATCAGCACTTAGAGTAGTGTAATTTGTGGAGTGTGCTGCTTGGTTGGTGTAACTGCTGTGAGAGTTAATGTTAAATCATCCAAACAGCAAGGAAAAAATTGCATCTTTTCCTGATCTTCAGGGCTTGGTAGTTTTACTACT
Source organism: Picathartes gymnocephalus (assembly GCA_013390045.1). NCBI lineage: Eukaryota > Metazoa > Chordata > Aves > Passeriformes > Picathartidae > Picathartes > Picathartes gymnocephalus. The sequence goes on along the minus strand of WEKY01037918.1, from coordinate 2,851 downwards.
TTGTTGATGTTTGATCAAAGTAACTTCTGTATTGGAGCTGAATAGCAACCTTGCCCAGACATAAAGGCAGAGATCTTTTGTAACATGCCTAACCTAATATATTCATAATGTGTTTGGGAATTCATAAAAAATACTATAAATTTCATATTAAGCATTTTCCTGTTGATCATTTTAGCTGTCATTCCCAAATAGGCAGTTTTGCATTCTTGTTCTTTCCAGGAAAAAAGTGCCTGTAACTTTTGTTGCCTTTTCACAGGGGAAGAGGACGAACTTGCGTAAGACTGGCTCCGAGAGAATTGGGCATGGAATGAGAGTGAAATTCAATCCCCTGGCATTGCTTCTGGATTCATCTTTGGAGGGGGAGTTTGATCTTGTGCAGCGAATAATTTATGAGGTACAAATGCTAATTTGTAAGACAAGAAATTTCAGTCCTGGTTGAGACAGGGAAGTTGTAGCTTCTCTGGACTAGTGCAGAACCCTGCATCTGTTCTTGAGGAGATAAATCCTAACAGGTCACATTTGGAGGCTGATTTTAAGTATGTTAAATCTACGGTGGGTTTTTAGCACCAAGACTATAAATTTGCAGGACAACTTTTTCTCATTTTTTATGTAGTGTTTCATTCCCTGTCTGGCATGTTGTCTGATCATTTGATAAGCAAGATCCATGTGAACTTTGCTCACAGTTAAATAGACATATATCAGAAGTTTGTTAAAATATTTTTAGTAAGTTACCAAGATCCTGTTCCTCTGAACCACACTGCTAAAGGGAGACTGCAAGCTTAAATATGAGTCTTGTTGCAAATTGGTGGTGGTTGTAGTCTTCTGCCTATTGCTCATGTCCTTCCTAGAAATGTCACAAATTCGTATTTCAAAATAGGACAACTGATTTTTATATGAGAAGAGGTGTTTATTCCAGAGAGTTTCACCTGAATGTGATTGGTTCCTTTCTGGCTGTGCAGGTGGAAGACCCTAGCATGCCCAATGATGAAGGAATTACTGCACTGCACAACGCTGTGTGTGCCGGGCACACAGAAATCGTGAAGTTCCTGGTGCAGTTTGGGGTGAACGTGAATGCTGCAGACAGTGATGGATGGTAAGGATTTCATTAAGTGGTTCCTTGTGGATGTTCTCCACAAGGGCCCTGGCTTGGGAGCTGCTGCAGGTCCCTCAGAATGTCCCTTGGTTTGCTCGTGTGGAGCTGGCAATGAGTTTTCTTTCCAAAGCAGAGCAACAGCAGTTCTCTGTGGGGCATCGTATGGGACTGTGTAGAGGGGCAAATAGGGCAATTATAGCAATATTTCTTGTATGAAAAAAACATTGTAGGGGTGAACACAGTTGTCAGGAAGTTGCTGTTTCTTTGAGATATTGGAGACAGCTTATAATGAGCCTTATGCTGAAATTCCCAGTGTCCTCTGTGAGCCTGTAATTTACCTGTGCTCTGGCCAGTAGCTAGCCCTGCAAACTTTCCCCAGTTCTTTGTCCAATAATCAGACAACTTGAAACCAAAGCCAAACCAAAGTGGAAAACCACAACGTACAAACTAGGTTTGCAACTGATAACAGCTTACAAATCCTTTTTACAAATAACTAGGGAGATTATTTATGGAAGGCTGGGGCAGGGAACAGTGATTTTACTGTTATTTCTGCTTGTAACAGTAGTGCTAGAGGCCAAAAACTGAATAAAGATGCTTGTGCTCCCTCAGCCTCAGGGGTTACCCCAATTACCTGCACTTGTCACGAAGTCAAATCTTGAAGTAATTATCTAGATTGTAAGAGGCATGATGTCAAAGATTTGATTGTTTTTTCTAATATGGATTAATTTTTTAATTTTTAGTGCCTTAATGAATGTTCTTAAAATGTTAATAGATTAAAAAAAAGGTAGCATAGCTGGAGATCTGTATGGAAACCCAGCTTCAGGGCTCAAGCAGTCCTTGGTGTATCTTCTGTAACGTGTGGAAAGTGATTGCTCTTGACATGCTGGGTTAAGTGCTATGCTGGGCAGGGCTGATTGCCTGAGGTCCTGCATGGATGTCGTTCACTCCCAGGGCTCTCTGCGTGCTCCATGAGCAGTGGGAGTGAAGTGCCATCCTTCTGTCCTTGCCTTGCAGGACCCCATTGCACTGTGCAGCATCCTGCAACAACGTGCAGGTGTGCAAGTTCCTGGTGGAGTCGGGGGCAGCCGTCTTTGCCATGACCTACAGCGACATGCAGACGGCTGCGGACAAGTGCGAGGAGATGGAGGAGGGCTACACACAGTGCTCCCAGTTCCTGTATGGTGAGTGTCACCACTGGGTCCTGCAGCATGCCAGGGCCTCCCCTGCCAGCTCTCTGTTCGTTTGTGCACCATGAGGGGTAAGTTGCACACTCAGGTTATGTGCCTGTGCCACGGGGTCCTCTTGGAAAGTGAGATGCTTCTGCCAGCTTCCTGTCACAGAACGATTTCTGTCGTGATTAACTTCCTAACATTCACCCTGTGGAGGAGATCTGAGTAGCAGAAAGTTTCCCTACACTAAAAGCTTTGAGTGAATCATGTGCATTGACAGATACACCAATTAGGTGAATCTTGCCATATAAGAACTTCTTTTACATAAGAACGGAAGTGGTATGGATATGTCACTAGACAGTTCATAGCTGTTACCTGGTGTCTTGAAATGAGGAGTATTTCCTAATGTGCACCTTAGAACCAGAAAAGGTATTTTCAAGTTCCTGCCTTGATGGATATTAATAAGCACTGAATTTGACTTTACCTTCCCGACTTTTTTATTCACTTGCATTTAAAAAGAAATCCCATATTAAATTTAGATTTTATTCAAATAGTTAGGCTACGGAGGATACTATCTTTTAATGGAGAA
>WEKY01037915.1:308-32771 GCA_013390045.1 Picathartes gymnocephalus | reverse complement strand
TTTTTTTTTTTTTGCCAAGTTTACCGAGACAGTTATAACTGGCTATAATAGTTCATCTCTTTGAAAAGTTCTTACTTTGTTGGAAACCAACTTCATAAAATATATTTTTTTCAGCCCTAGTATCAAGGAAAGATTCAAACCTGCTATTTTTCTCCGAGTTCTTTCAAGAAGTGTGCAAGAAAAGGGAATACAGAGTGTCTGGGATGTTAGGTATTCTTGCAGGTATTATTTTGGGAGATCATCTGTGAAACTTTCTTTGCTGCCCTGTAATTTACACCACTACTGCTGGTAATGACTGTAAGATATATACGAGCAGTACTAATGGGTATGGATCACTGTTCTCCTAGACTGCAAAAAAAAGGAGCACAGGGAACGATGACACTGTAGGATAGATCAATGCGACTAAAGACTGGTCCTTAGGCTATTCAGGTTATTTTCCTTAAAAGGCATCATGCCTCACACACTCTGCTGAAGACTATCCATATCCATTCAAGTTCATGACAGCTATTCTTAGACATTCCTTCATTTTTAACACCACTGCTAAGACTGCTACTGTAATTTTTAATGAGAATGAGGAGACAGTATGTCTTTTATCAGGTTCAGATCTATTTAGCTTAAATTAAAACCCTTTGTTATATTTTTCCCTCTACTTATTCAAAGGATTAGTGAGAAAATGTCACTGGACAGCTACTTGTCTCCTCATTAACATTCATGACAAAACCTTCCGGCCATGCTGGTTTCAGTTGCTGATGGAGCAGTACTTAAAAGAAATTGGCTTGTGTGTGAAACAGCTGCTAAGCAATGTCACTATGCAAGGGAATTGGTGACAATAAGATGATACTATTACAGCTACACTGGGAGCATAATATATTTTACGCTGCTTTGAGGTATACAGTGGAGGTCCAAGAAGCAGAGCATGATTATTTGTCTGTTGTTAGGAACAGGAACAGGCTTTATTTATTTGGCAAGAATCTTAGGAGAAGATTCTATGGATCCTTACACACCTGTTAGTGAAATTTCAGATACTGATTTTGCTCGAAATGACCATCCAATATGTCAGTGCAATGACAAGTATGCAGATGGTGGCAATACAGATGTAAACATCTGCACTCAAGGCTCAGCCAAGAACAACAGGCAGCTGGCATCATGTTGTGTAGTGACTTATGCAATGCACACCACTTGTTTAGAACATGGAAACTGAATGAAAAATTATATTGTCAGATCTTTGTTTCCAAGACATCTTTGAACCTCATATACTATGATGAATAAATGAGTCTAGAAGAATGGAGCAGTTGAAAGTCCCAGTACAGTGACAGCCCTTTAGAAATATGGAGTACAAATGAATAAGAAATGAAAGATTATAAAGGGCTTTAGGATACAAGAACTGATTGGCAGTTAAAAGAAAGGTATAATTTTTTCTGATCATAGATGGTTCCAAATCGCTTAGTAATTTCTAAAATTTTCTGTTACAAATTTCATCTTTAGCTTCTATTGCTTCTAATTATTACAGAAATTTATTTCTTGTAGAGATTTGGAAGTACTGCACTTCTGGTGAAACAAAATATAAAACTGACAGAAATTATGTAGGAACACTGCCAGCAGGCTGAGGGAAGGGAATCTTCGTCTCATCTCAGCAATTATAATATCTTATTATAATTATAATATATCTGGTACTGCACTACCCAGTACAAGAGAGATATGGACACACTGGTGCAATCCAAGCAAGAGGCAGTAAGATGATGACGGGACAGGACTACCTATTCTAGAAGCAGAGGCAGAGAGAGTTGGAACTGTTCATCCCAGAGAAGAAAAGGCACAGGGGATCTCATCAACGTGCATAAATATCTAGTGGGGGGATATATAGCCCAATGACATGACAAGAAGCAGTGGGTACAAACTGAGAAAAACAAAACAAAACAAATCACAAAATTCCATGTAAACACAAGAAAACCCTTTACTGTGAGGATGGTCAAACACTGGCACAAGTTGCTCAAAGATGCTGTGCAGTCTCTATCCATGGAGATATTAAAACTAATGTTGCACATGATTCTGGCCGACCTGTGATAGTTGATAGCTTGGAGTAGGAGGGTTGACAAAGCCACCCCCATCATATCTCAGCCATTCTTGGATTCTGTGATTCTGTGTAAGAATGTTTGTCTCACCAGAGGCTAAAGAGACAATGCTCAAGTTACACACAGAGTTTCCTTTTAGATTAGATGATGAATAGGAATCTGGGAAAAAATCCTGAAAAGGAAAACAGATCTCAAATTGCCTCTCAAAATGGGAATCATAACATCATTCTATCTATGCTTAAGTGTATGGTTGTGGGGCAGAAAACAAAATAAGAAAGACAAGGCTTACGAAGGTCAGATCAAAATTCAACAGAATTCACATACCTCTAAAAAGTCTTATATTGCAAAACCTAGAATTACCCTAAGATGTCTAGTACAGCATAAAAAAAACCCTGTAAAATCTACAAGATTGTCCTTTCTAAACTTTTCAAAATTATATGAATGTCTGAAAAAAGAAGAGCTTGGCAGCAATTCTAGTTTAAATTAACTCCTCAAGGGAGCAACACTCATATCTATCTCAACAATACTTAGATATTCATATATTCTTTTATTGCTTACAAGTGCTGCTCTTGACAAACACAGGTACTGTGCAAAACTTCCATGAAATTATCACAACTGGCGGTATCCGTTTTCCTATTTGCAGTGCGCTAGCATTAAATGGCAGACTCATGTATCAGAATTCCTTTGTGCAATCACACTACCAAATTAAAAAACAACAAAAAAACCTGATTATACTTGAACAGTTAAAACACGGACCTTAGTTATCAATCTTAATATTGCCTTATATTGAAAAGCACCATCCTATTTTAAACTGCAAGAAATCTAGCTCATTTTACACTGAAAGTCTATTAGGTGAATGTATTTTTCCATTAATGTCTTTGCCCTTCTAGAAAGAAGCAGTTTTTCCATACAAGTGAACAAATTTTGAATAGCTTCAGAATAGCACTGAAATCCTGAAAGCATACACCAAGTTCAAATGTTCTCTGGTAAGACACCACATAGCAAATTCCCTTTAAAACATCAACAGCAAGATAGAAGAAAGAGCTTTGTCTTTTATTCCAGGTTTCTGTGTAGCAGATCCCAGAGCGGAGTATTTACACTCAATCAGGAACTTTCAGCCATAACTTACCATCACTAAGCATTTCAGAATTACAGATTACTGAAAAAGCCATAATGTCTTTAAGTTCAATGCAGAAAGGCCTGAAGTTGACAGAGAATTAGCAAAGTGCTGTCTGAGCTCTGTGGTCAATGAGCCCAGCGTTTTCAGTGTGCTGCATGGTCACTGAACACCAGCGATCACCCTTGTTTCCTTCTAGAAAAAAAAAAAGCTCTGTACGTGCCATAGATGGTTTGAAATATTTGTTCTGCTTGCACACTCATCTTGTAATACCATACACAACTTCTAGATTTTTTTCTTTTTAGATCCTTTGAAGACGAGTAAATTTTTTAAAATCCACTACATTAAAAAAATTACACTTTCACATTAAAAAGGGAAGTCATCACAATTCAGAGCAGTGCACAGCCATCTCCACCTTCCAAGGACACTCTCTAAATTGCATTAGCATCTGATCTGCTGCTAGGGACTTTCCTCCAGCTCATCCTCATATTACACTTTTTCCATTCCCTTTTTTTATAATTCGTTTTTTCTTCTGTGTTACATTGAAAGGATCAATATTAGAAAAAAACCATCTTTAATTGGATAATAATATAGAATTACCCTAAGGAGTTAGAGACATCTTCACTTCTTTCTGAACGGGACCTAAGTTTTGAAGCAAGCTTCCATCTTTAGAGAGAACATTTCCACCATTCTCCTAAATGTGTGCATATGATCCATCACCTGGGGTTAGCCAGCTTTATGCTGCTTATTTGCAGGCATTTCATCTACATGCAGCTCTGAAATATTCTTTGCAATGCTGATTTACACCTCTTACTGCCAGACCCTTTTCAACTTACAGATATGCAGAAATGCTCAGGGTGACACTTCCCACACAAATACGGATTTCATATTTAGACAAAACATGACTTGAAAATATAGACACAACCATAAAAACAGCTTAATATTCATTATCAAAGACTAGCACTTAGAAAGTTGTGACATTGTAACCTTGATCTTGCAGAGATGTTATAAAGGCTGATCACAGGGAAATAAAACCCCCAAACTGTTCTTGTCAGTTCTTTCTAGGTAGAAAAGATGTGTTCAATACTGTCTAAGTGGTTTTTATGATAATCCCTCTCAAACACAACTTGAGGCCTTAGTGTTTGGAAGCCAGAAGCCCCCTTAGAGCCTCTGTACATCACAAGAAAATCATGCAGGAGAAAAACAACAGCCTTAAGGCTATAAAAAGGCAGACTACACAAATACTGCTCTGCAATAACAAAAATCATGGGAGATCCACAGTTCATCTTGCAACAGTGAACATAATTACAAACCTAAATTTTGCATTTGAAACTAGGAGACAAAAATTATAAACCTCTCTATGCATATCTAATCTCTTTTTTCAACATTAGCCAAGCCTGCAGGCACTTAACAGTCTGATTCTTGATGTCATTGTAATTAAAGGCAATACTCACAAGGCTGATAAGCATACCAGCTGTATATTAACCCTTATCTTAGCCTAACTGACAACTGCAAATGTCATATCTAATTGTAAAGAAAAGAACATTGGAATTTATTATGGATAACTGGCTTTTAAATCACATAACCTTGAAAATAAGTAATTTATATCCAGCCTACCGTCAAACTTCTTATGCCGGGATACGAAAGTCGTGCGTACAAAGTGACTTGTCTCCTCCACTAAGTTTTCGAACTCCAGTTTGCTCTGTTGGCTTAACTTGTCCTCCATTTCTGAGGTGCAGCATGTATATTCCTGAGGGCAGATTCTCAAATGTTCCCCTGGAATCACAATAAAAGAAGGAATGAGAAATATTTGAATACAGATAGAAATGTGCCAGAGCCAAATATACATGATGGCTCTTCAGTTTGGGTGGGCTACCCAGGGACCTCTTTATGGCTTGACTTAAAGAGCTTTAAAGGGAACATCTTGAATTTGTATCAACAACTTTGCTATAACTGGGTATTCCTCACAGGGGAGAGGAGACACACTTTGCAGAGTTGTTTTGATACTTCAAGAAGTAAAACTGTCTCACACCAAAAGTGTTCGCCCACTTCCACATTTACTGAAGTATACTTAGAATTTGAAAAACAATTACTTGCTTTCTGTTTGTATTCAAGTTGCCTGGAGAAATACCTAGTGAGATGACCTGTTATAAGTCATTGGAGCTGTCAAAAATTGCAAAACTGTAATTATGCATTTGTTGTAAAAACATAAAGAACAGAAATTATGCGTTTCTGTAGACAGGTCCCATTTGTCCAAGTGCACCAAAACATTCTTCCCTTCTCCCCTTCATTCCCTTCTGCTTAAGTGTATTTTAATGATTGTGTTTGGGTGCCACACGTTTTCTTGGGCAGCATTTCTTGTCAGACTGAGCAAGTGCTCTGCTGAATAGGAGAAAGCAATGAAGAGTTTAATTAATGCTTATGTTATACAGAAATGCAATGTAAAAGGTAATGAAAGCCTCTTATTTAATTCAATAGATTTATCTCTTAAAGCACTCTGCCAGTTCTTCTGACAATATTGCTTTCTTCAGTACAATTTACACATGGAAACCAATTCTTCAGCTCGTGGAATTAAAATAGTCTCTTATTACATGAAATGTGAATTTCCAATTGACACTGTACTAAGGGTGTCAGAAACATTTAGCTTGGTTTGTAAAATGGCAGAAAATTCTACCATTTCCTCTTGAGAAATAAAGAGAATGATCTGCCTGTATGATTAAAGTTACTTGTAAGGCAATGAAAACATTTAGCTTTCTTTACACCAAATCCTGATTAAAAATCCCTCTGCAAATCTCTTAAAGGTGCAAATAAAATGATATACAAAGCCCAAGGGTTAAATAAATACTGGGGACCTGATTCTCATTTATATCGAGGCTCCTTTCTACCACTGCTGAGCCATAAAGAAGACTTAAATGCAATTTATACCTACTTTAAGGCTGCTTTTCACCATTCTTATTATGTAGTGAGGAGAACCAGGCCCTAAGTTTTATGTTTCCCAGGGGTATAATACATTTAGCTGCTGCATCATTTTGAAGACAGCATCAAAAAGAGGTTTGCACATGCTTAGAATAAACAGTCTCAAGTTTGCCCTCATCTTATTCCAGTTTATGTTTCAGTTCTCGAATGAAGTCTTTTAATCTGAAATTTAGTCATTCCTCAACCATGACTCCTCACCCCCATCTTAATTTGTTTTTTCTGCAAGAGTTCATAATATATGAACTATAATGCCATGAGGTTTCTTTTAGCAGTCGCAAGGCTTTTTGAAAGCTCACAGCTATACATCTTCAGAAAGGACCATTTCATTATTATCAGTTACTACCTACAAGTCCCAGTCACGTCCAAATGCACCATGACATAAAACTTTGCACAAACCTGGGAAAAAATTATATCCCTTGACCATCAAAATATTGTAAGGATTGCATCCATGTCTGCTACACCCTGCCACCACAAGAAATTAATTCCTCTCCATCCTCAAAGTCACACATCTAAGCCATAAACAACACATACAGGGACTGGTGAGCCAGCTGCTGTCAAACATAAAAGATAGTGGCAAACTAATGTTTGCCTTACCCTCTACATCTCTGTCACATTAAACTGCAACTATTCAACAGGTAAGGGAGGTACCATAATAAGAAACAATAAAGGTTATTTTAGTAACAGTAATGTGAGTTTTTATTAGATGTCAGAAAGACAAGTAAAGCTGAAATATTGTGCCATTAGCAGCAGTGCTGTGTGTTTGATTAAATAAAAAAATACCCCATCCATAATGTCTGCAACCCCCTTTCCTCGATAAATCCAGGGATTTTTCCTTTTTGAAAATACCTTTTTTCCCAGTTCCAGTCAGAGTGGTAGTTTATGCTTTCTATTATGATAATGTCCTCTAGTGCAAGAATTTTTATAAAATTCACTTTTCCTTCCTCTCTTCATCTGAAGTTCTTGTTCTCTTTTGTCTGGCTCTGTTTTTCAGAATGGTCAGGCTATACAGTGCACTAACAGTAATCATCAAGGTACTGTGCTTAGAAAGTAACAGCCGTGGGTCTAAATTTTTTAAGACACTGTATTATGCTGAGTATTATGACAGATTAAATTCTCTTGAACACTCATTTTTGCAGGAATAGTAATTCTTTTCTTTCTTGGATTTATTTAGAGTCTTAGTTTTGCTTTGCTACAAAAATTATTTCTCACTTTGGCTGCTACAAGCTCATTCAGATTCCTACTGCATTGCATTCTTATACATGTATTTTCATGAAGTTTTTTACTTTTACTTCACTGGTTATTCCTTCATTCATGAGGCTCCTGACCATAGAAACTCACATTTATCAGCAATACTCACAATTTCTACATTACCTCATTGCCTTTTTCTCCCAACAATATGTCTTCCTAAATCATCTATATTAGACACCCATCATCATCACAAAAACTTTGTAGTACAATAATGAACTTTTTTCAAAACACATTTGTAGTTCTTCTCTCCTCCCTGACCATATATTCCCTGCATTTCTGTAGGAAGAAATAATAATTGAAATATTGTGCTACCCTTCATATTCTCTTTTGAGATTTTTGCTTCCTTCTCTTTCCTACATTGGAGGATCAGGTCAGACTACAGATAAAGCAAAAGAAAAAACATTTTCCAGTGGTCCATGTCAATGGAGTCTTTGTACGCCTAAGATGTGAAAGTTAATTTTTTTAAAAATGAAGCTTTTAGAAATTTTTGCTCATAAGCCCTGCAACGTTTAGACTGACCATGACTGGCTGCAGTTTCCAGAAGTTTATAACTTGGACAAAAGCTCAGGTGCTTTCCTGAAAATGGCAAATGGAAACTCCCTGACAAAGTAATTTCTGTATGCCTAACCTTATTTTCCTCTTTAAAAGTATGATCCTCATTTTGTGCTTGCTCTTATCCAAATTCCAACTAATGTTACAATTGCCAGGTCATTAGTTCACTCCTAGTTCAAAAAAAAAAAGAAAAAGAAAGGACACAATTTTCTCAGCATAAAAGTAGGGGCATTTTTTGTTGTTTGATTGTTTGGGTTCTGGTTTGGGGTTTTTTTTGTTGGTTTTTTGTTTGTTTGTTTGTTTTTGTTTTTGTTTTTGTTTCTGTTTTGGGGTTTTTTAGGTGAGTTTTTTGTTTTTCGGGGGAATTTTTTTTGGTTTTTTTGTTGGTTGGTTGGATATTTTTAATAGAGGGGTGTGTGCTTTATTTTGGATATTTTTTCGTTTTGTGCAAATCTGTGACCTAACAGGCTATTTGGATTGGAAATAACTCTGCAGGCTAATTTGATTGTGCTTCCTCTGATTTTTTGAATTGGATCATTTACCATTCGCATTTTGTAAAACATTGTTCTATTACCATAGAAAGAGTTTAATCACTAATTTGTGTATTTACACACCTCAAGTATTTTGCAGGCTGAAAATGTGGTCATAACTAATGTAGCAGTTCTTGCCCTGGGAAACTCCATATGGTCTAGGTTCTTATGCTAATTTTAGCAACGATTTTTATGGCACAAGTGGCATTGGCTACAACTGACTAGTTTTTCCTTGTTGCAAATGGTGTCTCCCCAAACAAGTTTGACATGAATGTAGTTACACTGCACCAGCATTCTGCCAGGCTGAACAGCTATTAACTCAATATTCCCAGTGACCTACCACAACTCTTCTAACCACCATTTCCAGCTGAAGATGCTGACCTAGATATCTCTCCTCATGTGGCTTATGTTATATAAATCAAATCAATTGCCTACTACAAATTCAGCTACCAGTATTCAATTTCAGTTTTATTACAGCTGTAATCTCACACCTGCCTTCACATGATCCAAATTGGCAAGTTTTGCACTTGAATTTGGCAATCCTGCCAGCATGCTGCTTTGAAGTGTGATAAAGCAATTTATAAAGCACTTGTTTTATATTCAGATGTATTGCTGTTTTGTGTCCTTAAAACGTGCTACAAAACTCAGAAGTCTTCAAAAAATCGCAACTTACACCTCTCAAGCTGAATGAATGCTTTTACTGCGTATGAAAAATGCCAGAACTGATCTGAGCGTGGTAACTACTTGCAGAAAATACAGTCTGAAGGATCAGTAAACCCTGTGGAATATAACATTACCCTTAACAATTTAACCACCAGATTGCCTGAACACCTGATGCAAGTATTGGTTACAACATTAGAAATGGAACTAGTACCACATAACATATTTAACATCAAGCAGAATTTTTTATGGGTCATGTTGCAAGTTTAGCAATTTTGGAAGCAATTCTTTCTCGGGCAGTCAAAATGTTATAGTTTCTATCCTAATCATAAATTTAAAACCCTGACAGTGGTCTGTTCATAGAATGGCAGGGCTAACTGTATGACTGGGGAGAACAGAAACACAGTCACCACTCTGCTTCATAAATCCAGCAATGAATAAAAATTATTAAATAAAAGGGGTAAATTAAAGGTGTGCTTTCAAACTTGATCACCTTGTATGCACCAAGAGACCCTAAAAGAAAAGAGGATAGAGAAGATAGCTCTGCATTCTTCATCCTGCAGATTAGATTGATGTGATTTGGCTTTGTAATTAGCTGTGCTCTTTAAAGTTTGAAATACTTGCTTCAGACCTGCTCATATTGAGCCACTTGTGGAGAAAGCAGTGGAATTTATTAACAGTATGAACTTTAACACCAACAAGTATCAAGTCCTGCACCTAGAACAGAATAGCCAAAGAGCCCAGCACACGTTGACACCGGTGTGGCTGGGGAGCTGCCTTGCTGAAAAGGATGGGAGCTCTTGGTGGACACCCAGCCAACATGAATCAACAACACCCTGCAGCAGCAGATGTAAGTCTGATACTGAGTTGCATCCCCAGGGGCATTATTAGCCGAGGTAGAGACACAATCATGCCACTACAGTCAGTGCTTGTCAGGCTGCACCTGGAGCACCATGCTCTATTCTGGTCCCCACAACTCAAGGAAGATGCAGACAGACTGGAGAGGGTCCAAAGGAGCATCATGAAGATGATCAAAAGACTGGAGAACCTGCTGTGTAAGGAAAGACTGAAAGAGTCAGGTTTTTTTCCCTGGAGAAAGAGAAGGCTCAGGAGGGACCCAATCACGGTATTACAATACTGAAAGGGTAGGTACAAGGAGGATGGAGGCTCTCTCTTCACAGGGACCCACATGGATAAGACAAGGGGCTAAAGATACAAACTGCACCAGGAGAAGTTTCATCTTGGCATAAGAAAGAAATTTCTTAAAGTGAGAACAGTCAGTCACTGGGACAACCTCCCCAGGGACATGGTGGATGCCGGATTGCTGGAGATTTTCAAGATTTGATTGGACAGGGTGTTAGTTAACCCCATCTGGGCTCCCTTTCCCATCTGAGACCAGATGGATCTGTCAACATTCCTTTCAAAGTGGGCTCTTCTGTGGTTCTGCAGTTAGGTACTTCAGAATTTCCTACCTATAAGAATTATAAAGGACTGAAACCACTTGACTTCTAAGTTAACATCTTCCTCCCAATTTTCTGTATTTTTTATTTTAAAAGATTATTTAAAAACCATGATGAATAGAGTTAAAAAGAAAAAACCTCATTCAACTTTAACCCTAGCCCACTGTTTTGAGGTTTGGATCATTTTCAGTATTGGTGATGATGTTTCTGAATATCTACTTTTTGAAGTTTTCAATTTAAGTTCTCTGATGAAATCAGGACCATGGAAAACTCTTAATGATCACATTATTAATTTTCTGTTAGAGAAAGTTATTCCTGTCAGATACACTTACACCATTCTGTAACACACCTCCTAAGAGAAAACAGTGCTGTAGAAGAATTTGACTAACAATCACATTTTATTTGAAAAAAAAAAAACAAAAAACAAGCAGCACTATCATGTTTTCTGCATTAACTAATTTAGCAGTTAAAAATAAATTAGAAATATGAGTTTTAGCATTTCAGGCAATATTCAAATAGCGAAAATTAAAATATCATTTTGTTGGACAAAACCCTGTTCTCTAACCAAAAAGTCCTAAGGCTCCTTCTGACTTTGCAATTATCTTCTCTGTGGGGTACAACAGCCCTGCAAGCAGCCTGTGTAAAACTGCACCTGACATTTAAGTCACAGATTGAACTTTCCTACTCAAACTAAAAGGAAACAGATTATGTTTTAAATTAATTCTATTGTAATATTGGCCTGACAAGTGATGACAGGAGCAATATTTACACAGAAAATGACAGCTGGAAGAAGGGAGGGAAACCTGTCTGTAACACACAGATCGTGCCATCAGACATAGCTCTCCTGATTTTAATCAAAGGAATATTGAACTTGAAAACCTTTTCGGTCTGGTGGGCTCCAATAAACCTGTGCAACTACCCCAAGAAAGAAACTGACTCATTTGTTTGCCTCGGACTCAAATCATCTTTGCTCAGATTCCTTTTGTTCCTTGAATTCTTTGAGGTCAATTAAAAAATGAATGCCTTCCAAACAGACTGATAATTAGTTAACAGTCTCTTCATTACAGATCCCACAGGGAACATTCATTTACAAGAAGCCCTGACCCTGTTGTCCTTGGGAAGATTTCAGTAATAAGTTACCAAAGCCAAGGCCAAGGCAAACTTGTTCAGACTAAGACTATATAGATGCTAAAGAAAAAAACTGAAGTCCCCTGAGTATTCCTAACTAAACTACTAGAAGCAGTACCACTACTCCAACACTCAGGATCATTTTATTTTCCAAGTATACACAGTCAGACAAATTGTTTTTTGATAGCACAGTTTGTGAGAAGAATCTTTAGTTACCTCTTGGAGAGTGTATTACTGGCTTTGTGCTCAGTGCCTTGTGGAAAGCAAACGGCAAGGCTGTGATTCAGCACCAATAGTTTCATCATCTCACTGGCTACATGGCTGCAATTTTCTGATTGCAAAGCGTGCTCCCACCTGGGAACAGCAGCCAACTCCCCCTGCCCCTCAATTGATTTTTGCTGTTTATTATGTCCCCTAATATAATAGCAGAAATATCTTATATAGCATTATAGTGAGAAGTAGAATACAAGCAGCACATTGCTTTACCATGACCATAAAACACAATGCAAGGCAGGCTTTAAATTTAATCCGCCCTCAGAGCAATTTTATGATTAAGACAGCAGGATGAGATTGTACACATTCATGTATTTATAAAGATTTTAATCAATATTCTTCACGTAAAACTGAAATCCAAAGATGTGATTGTAGCATACTGTGCATCAGAGACAGATTTACACCACTTAGATCATATACCCACAGAAATACTGTCACAGTAGGGCAGCATGCTGGACTTAGCTTCCTGGGACTAACTGGGTATGCTGTACTGCTCAAACCAGTCCTTAAGACAGTTATACCATTACTAATATACATACATCAAAGGTTAAAGCTGAGTGACATACAGTTGTGCCATTTGATTGCACTGTCAAGAGTATTTTAAAGCTGTGCAGATCCCTTGCTAACCACTGTATTGTCATGCATAAAATCCATGTTTCTAAAATATTAAACAACAACTGTTTAAGAGCCATTAATCAAAGTGCTCTCTTCTTATTCACATGGCTTCAATCAGCCCAAGGAAACCTTTTTGTGCTATTAAACAGATTAATCCACGTTTCTGTCTTCTGATTAATAATGACATGCTTTCCTGCAATGCCAGTCACAGAAACAGCTCCCAAAGACAAACATGATAAATGTTGAGTTGGTCATAAGTTCATAGGCTGTAATGGATACATCAGTGGTAAGACTAGTGTTTCTGCTATAAGCTCTTTATTGAAATATTTTTCAGCCTAATCTCTTTTTCAGTTCCTTCAGGAAAAAGAGAGTACAAAAAGGGTGGCTACAATTTATAAAGATCTGAGAGTCCTGTTATACTGACTCAATGTCTACCCATGAAATTTCAGGGCCAGAAATGTTTGCATTTGTCCTTTAATTTCTGTTTGGAACCAACCACTGTGAAAAGCAAAATGCCTCTACCAGCTCCTAAGTATTAACCTTACTGTGGCACAAGTTGTAAGGCAAAAAGCAAAGCACTGTCTCCAAGTTTGTGTATCTTTGACTTCATAAGGGAGGGAGGGGAAACTTTTTTTTTCCCCAGAGAAGGACGCTAAGAATATGTCAACAAATGTAATGTCCAGAGATATCACTCAATGCAAGAGAGGCTAAATGCTGGGAAAAAATAATGTCCTGTTACCCCTATGCATGAGTTACGTGGTCTGCAATAAATTTGGTGCAAGTTTATTTGTCTCTGGCTTGGTTCTGCAGATCCAATCGCTGTTACAACGGGAGAAAGTCCATGCTAAAGCTAAGTAAGGTACTGGAAGCAAAGCACAGACAGAGTTGTGGGAGATTCAAAACGAAAACTACTGACATAGGAAGGTGTAAAACCCTACAGGGAAAAAAGTGACAAACTGGAGGGTGGCAATGAAGCAACAAGGAAAATCAGTTCATTCCCAACCTAAATGATGACTGTATGAATACCTGAGAATTATCAGGTGACTTATCACTGACAGTAATCAATCTATTGGTCAGGCTCATAGCTCATTGGTCCTAGCTGGACATGCTCTGCAGTGACTCTGGGAGCCTTGACTTTCAGGGGTCGTGGGAAAAACTTCCGCAGCTGCTCCTCCTGATCAGCCAAGTGGAAGAAGATGCCACAGTAGGTGCGCGCTTTTTTCTGCAAGTGGCATTTCCTTCAGGTGAGAGGGTCTCAGAACTACAGAAATAAGTACTTAAGTCTTTCCTAAAGGTGCAGAAGAGAATGTCATATGACTTCCCACAGCAAATCTTATGGAAGGAAGGAACTCAGACCTTTTTCTGCCCACTCTACAAAAATCAACACTGCTGAAATTACACTCCTTCAATAAGAGGGGATACCAGCTTACACAGCAGGAAAACATATGGTACAGCTATGCACTGAGAATGTGCCAGTAGAAAGTCCTCTCATGAAAGATTTTTTTTTTCTGTTGACTGTCTACTTTTAGATTGTTTTAAATCACTTATGTGACAAATATAACTTCAGAGAACTGAAAATACCCATGCATTAAAGTATGCATAAAAATATTCTAATTACAAAGCTTCTAATTATCAATACGAAACAAAGGTTTCTCACTGGATATTTCTGTTTCATGCAAATAGAAATTCTATATTATTAAAAGCATGGACAGTCAAACTTCTGATGGACATGCAAGAAATTCTGAAACATTTTCAACAAATTATATTTACTTAGGAATCTCAGGGTTCAGCAGTGAGGTGTGACATTCTTGAAATCCTGTTCATTACTGCTTTCAGATTCTCAGTTTCAATAACCAGCTGTCAGATCCCCTAGAATTTGGGCTGGGGTGTCCAAGTCCTCCCATCTTTCAGACAAGCTGGACTCATGGGCATCCTCTGAAGGGGGAGGCAGCTGGTGTGTGTGCATAAAGTTGCCTGGGGGAGGTTGGACTGAAGGTGGTTCAGAAAATAGGGCTGTCACTCTTCAGAAGAAGATGGAAAGTTCTGAAGGGTTCCTAAGCATGGACTAGATGGTTTCTTTCCGGTTACAGGCCCAGTGCTTTCTCAGAGCTTGCCAATTTTGATAACCTCTGATGTTTCCACATTAAAGGAGGCAGAAATTCTCTTAGCAACTGGTTCAGGTCAAGTTCTCAAGTTTCCATCCCTTCCCATGTGTATCCAAAGCCTATAGCTATATCCCTCGATAAAAAGGAGCTAGGCACTGATACATATGGTTAGAGGAGCTTGCACCCATGCTTCACAGGGAAAATTCCCTTTTATGCAATGAATCTGTGAGCAAACTAGTTGAATGAGTCAAAAAGAGACAGGTTGGGACCTAAAAATTTTGAGTGAATGCTTGAGCTAATTTCTTAGCCCATTTTCAAACAAAGATCCTGACAGAAAGGATTATTGCATTGCTTGACTTTAGGATCCCTCTGTTTTAGAATGGGATCTGGACAGGCTGGATCAATGGGAAAGGCCAATGGTTTGAGGTTCAACAAGGCACAGTGCTGGGTCCTGCCCCTGGGTCCCAAGAATCCCACTCACTGCTACAGGTTGAGGGCAGAGTGGCCGCAAAGCTGCCCATTAGAAAAGGACCTGGGGGTGCTGGCCAACTGTCAGAGGAACGCGAGCCAGTGTGTGCCCAGGTGGCCAAGAAGGCCAATGGCACCCTGGCCTGGATCAGCACTAGTGTGGCCAGCAGGACCAGGACAGGGATTGTCCCTGTGTGCTCAGCACTGCTGAGGCCACACCTCGAGCTGTGACCAGTCCTGGGCCCCTCACTGCAAGAAAGACTTTGAGATCCTGCAGTGTGCCCAGAGCAGGGAAACGGAGCTGGGGAAGGGTCTGGAGCACAAGTCCTGTGAGGAGCGGCTGAGGGAGCTGGGGGTGTTCAGCCTGGAGAAAAGGAGGCTCAGGGGAGACTCTCTACAACTGCCTGAAAGTTGTTCTTGGCAGTGCTGGGTTATCAGTCGGTCTCCATGGTCTTTTCCATGATTCTATAATTCTAGCAATGAATTAGAGAAGGGTACTTCAGAGGTCCTGGCAGAGCAGGCATGACATTGTCCTTGACTTTAAGTGGTTTCCCAGCTTGAAGGAGGATGCAGGGCAGGTGCATCCTGCACTGCTGATGCTGCAAGCTTGGGAATGTAGGCAGTCCTGCAGTGTAATAGAAAAACCTGTTTACTATCTCATGGTTTCTTTTAATCAATATTTTCCAGCAGAACACTGTTTGCTCTGAAAAAACTTCTAGCTCACTCTAATTAACAGGAACTATGCTTCCCTAATATCTTCCAGCCACAGTAATCACTGCAAAAAGGAAAAAGAACGTTTTTTAGAGGATAGTAGCTTAGCCACAACAATTTCCCTTTTCTGCTATTCCCAATAGTGTTTGAGAACCAATCTACTGTTAGCCTTACAGAGTGGGCATTCTGGTTTTTGTTCATGTGTGACTTTTTGGTTGGTTTTGTTTTTCTTTTTTCTTTTTTTCACCTGCATTTAGACACAAAACAGTCTGAAAAATTTCTTTTTAGCTTTTTTGATTATTGTACTTTTGCCAATGCCCTCTGTGGGCTGTGATACTTGGTAAGGGTCAGGGTCTTCAAAATCAATAACTGAATGTTTCTTGCTCTTCAAGTGTTTTAATGTTAAAGATTTGACCTTAATGATTAAAGATCAGCTTGAAAGGAAATACCTGTGTCTGAAGTCTTCTCTTATGTAATCACATTTTTAATGGATATCTTTGATTGTGTAAATTAAAAGGCTTCTGTGCACTTTTATAGACTTAAGAAAGCATTTAAATATAGAAGAATAATGTAATAAGCTATGCTTGTTCTATCAGTCCTTTAGAGATAATTACTTTTACCTTCTTAATATACCTTTCTTTGGGGCCCATTTCTTCAGTACAATCACAGACTGGTAGTTTAAGTCAGCCTAGGACAACAGTAGTGACCAGCCTCCCATTAATTTGTGGCTATTTTACAAGCCACACTTTAAAAAAAAAACCTCCTGAAACAACAACCAAACTTTTTAAAAAAATTTATTTATTGAAAGAACATCATCTTCAGGGTTTGAAAGGCACCATATTTTCCTTGAAGAAGGTTAATAATTCTTCTTCATTATGATTAAATGGGCTATTTCCTATAAAGAATACTAGGCACTCTTGGGTACTATTTACTCCGTGTACTTCGGCTGACATAACATGGACAGATACTATCCAAAGTGAATACTTGTCTCATGGAGACAAAAGACTGTGTCAAAGTCCTTTGTGCTTTTTGCCTTTAGTATAAACAAGACTCTAAGGCATCTGTCTAAATTCAGATCACCTTGAGTATGTTCCTGACTTGGTTCCTTCTCTCAGAAACTACTCAGAATAAAGCATTCCCTGGTCTCTGCTGCACAGATGGAGCCAAATTAAGGCATCACAGTAATGACAGCAAAAATGTACAGAAGTCTCTGGGCATGTCTGTACAAACCTAAAATGACTGCCCACCTTACCCCAAAAACTGTTAAAAAACAACTATAAAATTCATAAACCCATGCAAGCCAGCATAGCAGATGTAGATATGATGTTTCCAGGTTTTATTATTATCTCTGAAGTTCTAAATGTAAGGATTTCTCATTCACTATGGAAGGGCCAGTTGCCTTCCCTGGGTGCCTTGGGTTAAACAGTTTGAATTGGCCTTCCTTTTTACCCTTCCTCCCTTCTCCTCCACTTTGGAGAGAATCCTGTGGCTCTGCCAAGGGGCTCTGTGATTGTGCCACTCTCCCTGACCCAATGGAGAACTGCCTTCTGAGTAAAAATGGTGCTCATTTACACCCGTAATAGGGAGTGACTGTGATTATCTATACAAATCTCTGCAAACAGCAAGAATAAATCTGTAAGATAAAAGCTAGGTCAACATGCACATAATTCCAATATGAATCACGTATATTTAGGAAAGAGTAATATTTTGGGATTTTTTTTTTTTTTGGTATAAACTATGAACTATATTTCAACCCTGGGTTCAACAGCAGCAGTAGTAAATATATTACAGTACTTTCTGGTGCTCTGTTGGACTAATGTATGGCTAAAGTCTTGCACCCAGAATATTTTGGATTTTTTCACCTTGGCAAAAAACTTGTAAAGAAGAAAATAGTTCTAGGCAATATCCATTTCGTTAAATATTAGTTACTAGTAACTTCTAAAGTCTATAAAGTTGACATTTTCAGCAACAGTATTGACTTTTACTGTCCTTAGAATTATTTAAAATAGAAAATGTCCTAATAAAACTCACATTATCCTTTTCCTTATCACTTTCTTTAATGATTAACAAAAGTAAGTAATATATACTTTATTTTCCTTGTATAACACAAATAGCATTATAAAAGATGACTGACAAGTTTCAGTTAAGGAATACATCTAGTAAACTATATGTGGAAAAACATTAAACTGTCTTTTGCAGCCTTCCCAGAGTAAATGCCTACAAGTAAAGGTAATGTCTGCAATTACTAAGGAGAAAAAAAAAAAAAAAATTACATGGTAGAATGTGCAAAACATCTAAGAGAAGACCACTCACTCTCATTTCTACATGTGTTTGAAGTTACTGCACAACTGTGTCACAATTCTTGAATGTCAACCTGCAAAGTCTCTCCTGGTTTGATTCATGGGCAATAAGGTGAACCAGGATATGGAACTTTGCTCTGAGGTGGTGATTTACACAATCAAACTGGAAAGAGTATGCACAAATTATGAACATTTGCACAACACTGTACATGCAATTAAAAGCATGGAGTGAAAAAAATATTTTTTTCTTCTTGTGAAACTGTTGAAAGCCATTCTCAGAAAAACTGGAGTGGTTTGGCTGCTTCTGTGACAAAAAGTTTCAAGATCAGTCTGCTTACAGAGGGCTTATGAGATAAAGCAACAAATCACATTCTGCAAAAGAAGTCATCAGCAAACAAGTCAGAATGGTTTATGAAAAAGTCATATACAAAATATACACACCTGCCAGTAAATAACCTCTTCACTGAGCTGGCACTTTTCTAAATTACAAATTAGGGATTCATGATCCTAATAAATACAATATACTACCCGTTGACAGGTTTCACAGCATTTTATGTTTCTGAAGGAGATTTATAGGCTTATAATGAGGAACAATATAATGCAGGTGCTATTAACTTCACTAAAAGCTATATGCAAAAAAGGAAAAGCAAATCCTTTACATCTTGATTAAACAGAAAGTAGCGAAGCATTTTGTTAAAGTTTTTTCTTGTTTACTCAGAAAAACGTCCCTATTTCAAGGTGATTTCTAAGCAGTGTAATTAATGTGGTGCAGTTCACAAATTGCCTAATGAGTACTGTGTTTAATGAATATTCTTTTAAATTTTACGGCTATTTTCTACGTTCATTCAGAGACAGCAGTTGCTGAACTGCAACAGTAGTTTTGAGCACTTGTTGCAGATGTTTCCAACCATTTTCTGCCAAATGCAATTCAACTACTTTAGTGATTGAATTATCAATGCCAATCTTAGCTGATACCACTGTTAAAAGATTAATGCCCTAAAGGGAGAATCAGATTACTACTTGCATTCTTTTAACATCACTTTAGGAACACTCTAAATCCCCTTCCACAGAACAGAATGCTTTTTAAAATCTATATAGCACGTTTAAATAGATTTAGCCTTCCTCACAATATGGTTACAAAGTATCTAGAGCTGTGGTGGGTTGACCCTGGCTGGATGCCAGACACCCACCAAAGCTGCTCTATCACTCCTCTCTGTAAGTGAACAAGGGAGGGTTTATGAGTTGAGATAAGGACAGGACTCACTGATTGCCAGGATGGGCAAAACAGACTCAACTTGGGGACATTAACTGAATTTATTTCTAAAAAAATCAGAGCAGGTTAACAGAAGTAAAACAAATCTTAAAAAACACCTTCCCCTAACCTCTCTCTCTCCTTTACAGCTCTATCTCCTCCCCTCAGCAGTGCAAGGAGATGAGTCCTGAGATCACTGCAAGGACCCTGCTCCAGCACTGGCCTCCCACAGGTTCACAACCTTTGGGCAGACATGGGCATCCAGCGTGGGCTCCTCCATGGGCTGCAGGTGGATCTCTGCATCCCCAGGGGCCTCCATGGGCTGCAGGGGCACAGCTGCCTCCCCATGGGCTGCTCCAGGGGCTGCAGGGGAATCTCAGCTCTGGCACCTGCAGCACCTCCTGCCCCTCCTTCTGCACTGACCTTGGTGCCTGCAGGGCTGTTCCTCTCGCATGTTCTCACTCCACTCTTCTCTGGCACCCTTTACAACTGCACAATAACCTTTTTTTCCCCCCTTATTATGTTATCACAGAGGTGCTACCACCATTTCTGATTGACTCAGTCTATGTCAGCAGTGGGTCTGTCCTGGCATTGGCTCTGCCAGACGTGGGGGAAGCGTCGGGCAGCTTCTCACAGAAGCCACCCCTGTAGCACCCTCGCTACCAAAACCTGGCCATGCAAATCCAACACAAAAGCTAAATTCTATCTTAATGGACTTTTCATACAAAATTAATGCTGCATAGTCTCAGACCAAGTTGTAAAACTACACAAAAACTAATTAGAAACAAATCACCAACAGCTATATAGGCTACTCCTTGCTGTCATTTAATAATTCTCTATTATCTGACAACTCATAAAGTAACTACCACAGGATAACATTACTTCCTAAAAAATGAAAGCTACCCAAAACACCCAACATAAACTCTTAAATTATGATGATGATGATGAAGATGATGACAGTGATAAATTCTGCAATAACTTCTGCATCTGAAAGTACCACTAAACTCTCTATGATGACTTACACACCTGAAATCCCTCATCCATAAAAACTGCCAGCATTAAAGTTCATTAGGACAAGCTGCTGGAAAACATTTTTTATTGATGTTTGGGGTTTAAATTTATAATTGAATTATTAGTGATCATTTATTGATTACTGACTTACTGACTTTCCTTTTATACAGCTCCAAAATACAGGACGATTTGGTTATGATCACGAGCCCCACACTCATGATTTAGACAAACAGGATCTAAAATAAATCAAACATGCTAGCTTATTGTTAAAGTTGTATTTCGTATACAACAAAGTAGTATGATTCACATATCAAATTATTATAGTCCTTGATTCAACATTTCCTTATTATAAACTATAAATGTGTGACTACTTACACATAATCAGGTGATAAATTCAGCCTAGACAACTTCAACGTACTGATAGCTAAGATACCTGAGAAAACATCAAATTAAGAGCCTTCACTGTCTTTTTCATTCAAGTGATACTTAAGCTTCCAGAGCAAGAAAATGGAAATCCTGTGTGACCAGCTTCCTGCTGAAGTTCCTATAACAATCTGAAACTATTATTACCATTACTACTAGCATAAAATTCTGTTAAAAAGATTTAAAAACTGGTAATCATATAATAATAAAGGCAGGTATATATGCTAGTGACAGAATCTTGTAAAGTCCCACAATAATTCTAAGTTGATTTGCAATATATTGCAAATATATGATCTATGAAGACCAAACAAGTAATACAAAAATAGGTTCATAGTTTTAACGTATCTGTCTCCCTCAGGAATGAATTCTAGAGGGAAGAGATGAACTGAGCTCCCTGCATTTTTAAAGGTTGATGCTGCATACTTCATGTCAAGCTGCAGATCTGTGAGTACAGACTGCTAAGAGAAGCAGCAAGCAGTGATTTAATGCTAATTTGATGCATCATTCAGAGTCGAGACAGCATCTAAGACTTGTTTGACAAGACACACTCAAAATACAAAATGATCAAACTGAAATTGTGTCAGTTATTTTACAAGCAAATCAGGTCTCTGAATGTTGCAGAATTTCCTTTACAAGGGGCTGTAGCGTCAGAACAGATTAATTAGATGAAAAGCAGAAGTACTACAGGGAAAGACATCCACTGGTGAAAGTGGGATTGATCAAAGAAATACAGTGGTATCATGATGTCCCTGAGTGACTACATCTTCCTTTATTAAATGTTCCCCTAGCATGGCATGATCATTTTTGCACTTTATTTCTGCTGCTCAGAACAGAAAAAAGTTCACCCATTTTGTTTTACAGAGTCAAGCTAATATAATCTTCTGTTCTGATCTGCCTAAATTGCCGTTTTGCAAGTTTGAATGACCCCACAAGCCTCCAAAAAAAAAAAAAATCCAGTCAAACTTGTCACATTTTCTTTACTTACCCACTTACTCAATGCATAAGTTTGCATAACTATGAGGCTCATCTGTGACACAGGACTGGACCGCAACCCTTAGATTGTCTCAGTTTGATTTTGGATAGTGTAATTAAATTGTCACACAAAGGTCTAGTGCTTTTGAAATATGAGAAGGAAACAGGGACTGAAGGAAAAGGAAATGAAAAGAGAGAGACAGTCAAAGTGTATTAATAATGAGGGTATAAATAATGTAACATTTGTCCAGAAAGAACCATATCATTGCTCTTTTAATTTTCATAAGCTCTCAACTAAAATAGAATATAAAAGTAAATCACACTAATTATTTAGACAGAAAAAGATTTCACATTATTTCAGATACTTTGAACTGAAATAATGTCACCAATAATGTCACCTGAATAGACGCACCAATAATGCCACAGCGCTACCCCATTACAGGACCACAAGAGAAAGAAGGTTAAGGAATATGAAGTGTGGGATCAAGCAGGCAGCTTCTGCTCAAAAAGAGGTAGAGTAACTTGAGCGTGAGCATGGCTATGCCACACGCTTTGGGGCTGCAGATCAGCCCCTTCGGCTAACAGTTTTCTGGTTAAACCACGCTGGCAAGCAGAAGACATCTCCTGGTCCTCTACATCTTCCTGATTCAGACATGGTTCTTAAGAAAGTACGATCCAGTGTCAGGCTGAAGGGTTTGGATCTTAAAGAAGCTTTTTACAGTTGGAGATCTTCGGGAAGCTGCAGCTGTCCTTCCTGCAGGTTCACTGTGCAACACCCACACCCACACCACAAACACACTCTATAGCTGCTAGTTATACTTTCAAGATTTTGCCCAATGTTGCACAGCTTTGCTGTGAATGCAATACATTGGTATTTTTCCACAGAACCCTTGCATCTACAAGAACTCTGAAGAGGTTATGTCAATTAGCATTTTTTTTACATGCCAAAACCCAGCCAAAAGATGGTAACAGCAAGCTTGTACAGCTGCATACGGGTGACAAACCAGACATATGGTGTGTGAAAATGAGAAGCGAAATCATTGAAGAAGAGCGCGCAGATACCTTGTCATACAAAATTTAGCCTTTTTTTTTTTTTGAAACAATGAAAAGTAAAAATGTGGTGATATTTTTCTAGATGTAATCTGCAGCATCCCAGATTTCTAGAATTCATTTAAACAATCTCATTCAGATATGTTGACTTTACTGACTGATGCTTCTGCCTTAAGTTGCATTTATATCTGTACTGCTATTTGTCAGTGTACCACAATAACAAAACCAAATACATACAACTTCCAATATACGATAAATTCTTCATATACAGTCTTCCTCATTCATATTGTCCTACATACATATGCCTTCAATCTTCAAAACTGACTATTCAGTCTCACTGAAATCTGCTACATGGGCTAAGTTCAAGGACAATCAGTGTTTTAAAATTGTAAGTTACCTAAGGGTAGCAAGCTGAAACTTTAAAAATACGAATTAAAGATCAATTTTAGACAGATACTCGAAAAGAAATGTATCTCCACACATTCCCCAAGCAACTGAGCTGTTAAATTACAGTTGAAGCAACTAAGTCTTCATAAAAGCTGTGGATAAAAACACTACAGTTCATCATACAGTATTTAAAAATAATACACTTAAGTATTGCTACAAACTAAAAATGCTTTTCCATTACCATAATCTTATGCCTCTAGGAAATTAAAATAAAGACAGGGGTTTTCATTGTCAATGGTAAGGATACTGTCTTAACAAGATGCAAAGATTTACATGCTGTTGTCCTGGTTTTGGTATTACGTTGTTGCAGAAACCTTCAGGGGACAACATTGCCTGGGATGCTTTACTCATAAACTAAACTAAAATACTTTTAAGTTTCACCAAGGATTGACGGGAGAAATAAAGAGGTATTTTTATTCTCAGCACCCTAACTTTTTTTACTGAGTAATATTTAATGTAAATAGAAAGAAAAGAGTTTTCTGGTCTGTATCTTCAGTTCAATTCTGTAGAACAGTCTTCAGATACCATGATTGGCAGGACCCACTTGAAAACCTGAAAGATCTGAAAGAATGAAAGACTGAAAACCTTTTTCTCTTACCAGTTTTTAAGATCTACAACTTTATGAAGCCTCTTCTGCACAAATATTTTCCAGACTTCTTATCCCACCTTGGAAAAGCTGCCTTTCTGACTCAGAGTGCTGTTTCCATTTTTCTTTCAGAAAACAGCCAACAGTTTGTATATTCACTTGGGATTGGTTTGCACTTCATTCTAAGCAATACATTTAAATAATAGGGAGATCTGAACAATTTCAATTCTTTTTCAACTTTTTTATATCTGATTAAAATGAGTTGTCTATTAAAGTGGTAATCTACTGGGCTCACCTCTACCCACGTTACGTGTCTCATAAATATTCAGAAACTTGTTTTGATGTTGAAAATTATTTTATTGTTTTTGTGTTATCTCACTGTCCTTGAAACAAAAGAGTGCATCATACTTGCAAAGAAGTTTTCACATATTGTCTACCTAAAGTATCATATTCACTACACATTAGAGGATCTGAATGATTTCAATTTGATTGACAGGTAATTCTCAGAAGTGTGTAGATAAAAGATTAGTTGAGGTTTTTTGGAAACAGAGTCTTAAACAATAAACTTATATCTATGAGGACTTGCATCTTCCCAGAGCAAAGTGCAAAGATTCATATCTTTTTTTGTTAAGAACAGAAGTGCAAGAAAAGTACAGGCTAATACTGGTCCAAAGTTAGTTTAAAAATAAATTTAGAATGTTGAAGATACTTTCAGTTTGCAGTGTATTAAAATGATATTTAAATGATTTTTAATTATAAAATAAAAAATAAAAACCACTTAAAGGCACTTAAATGCATTACAATAAAGTCTATTTACTTTGTATTTACTATAAATTCCTTCACTGGAAGTAGGACTTTGATAAACATTCAGGAAGAAAGAAATGGTAGGAAATAAAAAGACTTTCTAAATATACTAAAAAATAAATTTTAAAATGCAAAACATTTTATCAACAAGGATGCTAATGAGAGACTACATTCTCTTAAAACATATCTAAAAAGAAACTTGTGTACCCCAGCTTGAATATACAGCACTTGAGAAGGTTATGATTTCATTTCATGATGGTTTGTGAGCCCATACAATTCCTGAGGTACTCGACTACATTTTTTCTCTGTGAACACTCTCAACAAACACTCAAACACATGCAACTCCTGCTAGTTAGAAGAAGAGAAGAACATGTCCCCAGGTATAGTGCAAGAGTACTGTGGGGAACCCCACACAGTTTAAGTTCCCAAAGCTTCCTTGACATTCCTTTCCTGGATTGGGAATCCTGCTAGATCACCAGTTACTGTCTAGCTACTAAATTATGTCTCAATCACTACAGAGAAAAAAATAGATTTGTCTTGCCATTTTGACAACCAGTTCTGTAAAAAAACCTCAAAGTTAGGCAACATTTTTTCATTTTATTTATTTCTCCCTGTAAATGATATGTGTTAACCTTGATATAAAGTTACTAGAAAAGTGGAGACTTGCTATTAGAGTTACACAGAAATAAGAAAATTTATTTTCTGAGAACTTGCTCCTTCTCAGGAATTAGGTGATTGTTCACGTGTTTATTTACATTGGCATGATAAGAATACAGAATTACAAATGTCAAAATTTAATGTGAGCAAATTTGCACTACAAATGCAAAGTACTGGCAGCTGAGAGAAACCTACATATGTTCTTCTTTCAGTTCACAAGTGTTTACATGCAAACGCGGATATTCTCAGAAGAAAAGAAAGTTCTGTCAGTGGTAAACTGTTGGCATTTCCTATGTACAGTGGTGCATAGCTGGCTCGGCATCTAACAGTACAGATAGAAACAGTGAAGACCCAAAACCTGTTTATTCAGTAGATGATAAAAAAGAAGAGAAAACACCATAAGGCAAATGTATTTGCGGCAATAAATAGCTCTCTACTGACATGTTTAAGTTTTGGTCTTGAAGGATGTACTCACTGTTTTGATAATATAGGATAAATTGTATAAATGAAAATGCTGAAAAGAAAGCAAGACACATGGAAAAAATGTTAAAAATCACTCCTCCCAAAAAAATAAACTTAAGGTAGATGCTGGTTACTGTGTGTTAATCCAAAGGAATTGTAAAAACCCTCTCTTGAGATGTATGTGAAATTATATTTAGATAGTCATAAAAAATTGAGAATAATATTTTGTCTTCACTCATCTGGTATAAGTTTCACTAGAAACAGATTTTTAAAATTAATTTTGTTAAGTTAAAAATTTAAAGAAGTCAGTTAAGACAGTTTCACATGTTGCCTCTTTGATATTACATAAATCCCAAATCTTTTGTATTTGTGTTGTTTTGTTTTGTTTTTTTTTTTAATAGGAAAAGTTCTTCTTCTTGGTGCAACACTACTCCCAAGTCAGACCTCTTATTGATATTGTTTAATTTATTTTACTTAACTTCCATTTCCTTAACAGATGTGAAGCGAACTTTGCTTCCAGTAACAGATGTGAAGCAAACTTAGTGCCAAAGTACCATTGACTTTACTGGAAGCAAACTCCCAACATCAAAAATAAGAGTTGCAGTGTAACTTAAAGAAACTTTTAAGAACAATTTGAAATTATTTACATTTTGTAATTTATTGGTACATGACTATTTTTTCCATTAAATGTTTTATTTTATTTTAAAAAGCTTAACTTCATCTTATTTTATGCAAAACATGGTAAATGACAGACATTTACTGACAGTATTATACAGAAAAAGACAGTCCCATGTACAATTACATTTTAAGCCCTGTTTTAAAATAATATGTATGATGACATGTTAAAAGTCTACATCATTGCTTGTAAGTACATCTCACTGTCAATACTGTTAAAATATAGAACTAAAACTGTGTTTTCTGATATTAGATTTTCTTATGGTAGATCAGTGCAGAGCAGTCTGCACATAGCACTTGACTGAAAATCAAATGTTCTTATCCACAAATTTATACTATCCCAACATAAGCCAATGGTTCTCTGGTGTTACAGATTTCTCTGGTGTTACAGATTAGGATGTGATTTGAGTGCTGATGATGGAGCTTTACATCCACACTCCAAAATGACAGAGGAACTATATTTTTTAATAGAATATTTTGAAAATTTATGACTAATTGTATAATTAATTTCTGAATATTTAGGACTTTTCATTTAAAAATGTGAATTATTAAGATTATTGCAAAAATATTTTAAAATTAAAAACCATACACACTCTCTAAAACTACTTCTATTACCTTCTAAAACCTCTGTCTCCTCTGCCTGCCAAGAAATAAAATCCCATCCATGTTAGCCAAAGGTATTTTGTAACAGTGTTCCTGATTATTGATTATTAGTTACAAAGAAATCATGACATGTCATATATGATCAAAGACTTTTTAAAAAAATCTCCATTGCATGAGGGAAAAAAGTGCTTTGGATAATATAGTGAATGTGATTTTACACATTTTTTAGTACATATGTTGTCAAGTGGCACTGGTTATTATGGAATGAAATATTTCTTTTACTGCAAAAACAGTCTCTGGGAACCTGCATATTCAATAGCTTCTTTGCAATATCATATTTTCTCTTTATGAAGCATGCTTCTACATGGTCTTTAAAAAGTTAACTAAACTAAGGAAAGAAGTGTCCTTTTATGCGGCATAAATATATAAAGCACATTTTTACATCTCTCAGGTTTGTGCTTTGATTTTTCAGGTAAAAGGGAATGTTCTACAGGCTTAGAAGTTGAATCCTCTATCTGACACTTTGCCCAATTTTGCATTGCATCTAGAACTCACCAGTAAATAGTGCCATTAGTTTCATATGAGGTCATTAGAAACAAAAAAAATTTAAAATTGCAAAATACTCTTTTCTTTTCCTGACCCAGTTCTAAGCAAATGCAGAAAAAAAAAAAAATGAACTGAAAATTTCCTTCTCAGTTACATCCGAACACTGCTTTCCTCCATGGTCTCTCATAAGGGTGCAGAATATGTGTATGATTACCATATTTAGCTTCATCTACACTTTTAACAGATCCCTCAGATTACTTTTTATTTCATTATGAATCAACAAATGTATTTTCCTGAAAACTATGAGACATATACTCTTCTCCAGAACATCATAACTGCCCTATCAGTTGAGATTAGTGATTGAAATTCTCAGTTTTTATCAAGAGAAATACTTTAATATCCTCCTGTCACGTTTTAACCCCAGACAGCACCTGAGCCCCACACAGCTGCTTGTTCGCTCCAGCACCAGTGAGAACAGGGAGAGAACAGGAAGAGTAAAAGCAAGAGGACTCGTGGGTTGAGATAAAGACAGTTTAACAGGAAAAACAAAAGCTACGCAGGCAAGCAAATAAAACAAGGAATCAATTTGGCTCAGGAAAGCAGGGCCCCATCACATCTAACATGGGAATGCAAAACTCCATCACTCCAAATGTTTCCCATTCCTTGTTCTTGCCCCCACTTTGCATACTGAGCATGATGTCACATGGTCTGGAGTACCCCTTTGGTCAGTTTGGGTCACCTGTCCTGGCTGTATCTCCTCCCAGCCTACCAAGCACGCCCAGTCTTCACACCAGTGTGGCAGTAGGAAAAGCAGAAAAGGCCTTGGCTCTGTGTAACCCCTGCTCAGCAATAACAAAAACATCTCTACTAGCCATGGTGAAGAAAATTAACTCTACCCCAGCCAAAACCAGCATACCTCCCTAAATCCAAGAGAAAGACCTTGCTGCTTGCCTGCAAGTAGCAGGTATATGCAATGTTTTCTTTCTTGCTTCCAGTGTACTGAAGGATGTAAGTTACCAACTCAGAGAATTTTTTTTTTTAACCACAAAAGGCAGAGTAACAGTTACAAATAAAGAAAATAAACATAGCCTTTTAGGAATGGCAGTGAAACAGAAGCAGTTAAACCAGTGAAACAGCAGCATCATCAAAAACATCACTATCTGTGCTGATGTCCTCAGAACGGCAGAATCAGAGTCTGTCTCCAAAAGAGGCCTATCCTTATTCGTTGGTTGGACCTGTTGACAGCTAACACTTCTACAATATCCTTTGTTCATGCTTTGAACAAAGGACACTTGTCCAGGAACAGGACAACTGTTTAGTTGCAAACCTTTTACTCTGATCTCCACTTTTCAGAAATCCATAAAGTAGCATATTTACTGTTGTGAATTAAACAGCAAATTGTTGTTAACACTTAGATCACTTGTTGGGTGACGAGGTCAAGGAGAAGACAAAGGAAATGTGTAGGCAGGCTCAAATGCATTTTTACATGGATTGTTCTCTACCTCTGATGCTTATATTCTCCATTGACACAAATGCAGTAGACCTCAACTTGATTTATTGTTTTGATTTATAGTCAGAAAATTCACATCTAGTTTTCATCCTGAGCTCCACACGTACCCTGGACTGGTCTACAAAAAGATCTTGCACAGTGTTTTCAGCTTTTAAAAATTTTAGTTAATAAAGATTACTGTTCTGTGCCACTTATTCCCCGTTGCAAAAGACCAGTCCTTATTTATGGAATATCATTGTCTGCCACACTGATACTTCCAAGCAGAGGAGGAATCTTAGGTTTTGGGGGTGTTTGGCAGAGGTTGAGCTAATAGTGTTCAAACTTTATAGCATCTTTGAAGTGTACAGTAAATCTCAATTCTGAGTGCCTCAGATGGATTTCAGGGATTTAAGATATTGTAAGGTAAATGTTTTTTCCTTCTTTATAGTTTTTCCTAGAGAGTATTTCTACATGCATCTTGCCGCTTTGGGGTTGCTGAACTAAACCAAATAGATCTGCAGTCATTTAACTCTTCTCATCATTAAGTGCTCTTCTGAACAATGGGGATTTCGCTTTCATAGCTATTCAAACCAGTCTGGTTATTATAAGCACCATTTCCTTTGCATCCAGTCTTTTACTATAATCTTCAACTTCACATAATGATGACATCACAGATGTAATCTTAATTCCTCTTTTATTACAGAAATATGTGTTTCTTGAGGGGTGCATGGATGTATCCATACATGTCTGAGCCTGTGTGTCTTTAACCATTTATATGTGCATATTCTCTAATTAAACTAGAATTTCATATGTATGTTTTTGGTAATTCTATCATTAAGGTTTTTAAAGCAGCCTGAAATTAGCAACTTTCTAGTAGAAAGAGGCAGAAAACTGAAGCAAAACTGGTCCATTAAGCACTGTTTGCAGCTGATAATCAGTTCACCGTATCATCAATTTCTCATTACCACTATTAAAAGTTTTTAGGTCTAATTAGGGCAATAATAAGCACATTGAAAAATACTTGCTTATTACATGCTTTTCATTCATTACTAAAAGAACAAAATGTAATTCCACGATGGATTCAAGCTCATTGCCAATCATTTTTATGTATTAATACTGTCAAAAGTCGAGTAACAGAATTTTGACTATCAAAAAGATTAAACAGTACTATTAGAGACTCAAAAGTAGTCAAGAGACAAGAATTATACAAAATATATTTATATTTAAAAAGGCTTGATTGTTTGTTATCAGAAATATTTCTTTGTACCCAAAAGAAAGTTTTACTGGTAGCATTTTAGTATTCAGCTTAAATTGCAAAATTTGAATTATATAAGCATTTTAACTCACCAGCTGTAGCTGCCAGCGGGCCTGGTAAAAGTAAGTAAAACTCAGGTTTCATACTACTGACATAGGGCTTACCTTTCAAAAGACTGATTAAAGCTTTCAGGTTTGAATTTTTTTCAGTAAGATTCAATTACCTTAAATTTTAGAAGGAGCTCAGCTAAAATAGTACAAAAAAGGCATTTGCTAATAAAAAAAATACATCCTTCATTTTCAACTTTTTCTACAGAAAAAAAAAAAAGAGTACCTGATGTATCTTTCAATATTCTGATTTTGTATGTTGTGGCTTTTTATCTCCAAAATATGTATTTTTCAAGCAGTGCAAAACAATTAGTGCAGATGATTGGTTTCTTATACAGTTCTCAACTGACAGCTCCAGAAAACTACTCTGAAGACTTTTCTTAAGGGATCCTTGGTTTGTTTTTTTTCTTCCACTTAAAGGATTTGATTTCACTTTTTCTCTCCTTCATAGTTCTTTGAATTTCCCTTGTGAGATCACTGGAAAAAATAGCTTCCCCCTCAAGAGAAAAACATGTTATGCAAAATTCTCTCTTTCTTATTAGTGCTATGTTAACCAGAAAC
The DNA here is from genome assembly GCA_013390045.1 of Picathartes gymnocephalus. Classification (NCBI taxonomy): domain Eukaryota; kingdom Metazoa; phylum Chordata; class Aves; order Passeriformes; family Picathartidae; genus Picathartes; species Picathartes gymnocephalus. The sequence continues at coordinate 1,656 of WEKY01037915.1, read as the reverse complement.
CTACAGGGCAGGTTCCCAACTAGTCTGGATACCATTTAAATGTAAAAAGCGTTTGTTGAGAGTTTACCATTTTATCTGTCAAGTGTCTACACAATATCAAATATATAAAAGATCATGCTTTAACGTAGGGACACTGTATTGTTTTATTTGGCAGCCGAACAAGAGAAATAATAGTTTTCCTTCATTCATTCGTTTTATTTCTCTGGTGGGTTTTTTTTGCACAGCATGAATGATTTCCAGGTTAGATCAAATTTTTCATGCAGTTTTCACTGACCTACATACCTATTTTTACTGAAGTAAGTGTTTGACTACAACAGCAATCATAATCATAATCATAATCATCATTCAGGTGTTGGACAGATTGTTATCCAGCTTCTTTCAGTGAACCTTTGGCATTTGTGAACCTTTAATTTCTCATTCTTTGCCACAGAAAAGTGTAAATACAGTTGTTCAGACACAGTAATATTGTGATCATTTTTAGGCATCTCATTCACATAAGCATGCATTAAAAACCCAACAATTTCTTAATTTCCAGTGATCAACAATTTGTTACTAACTCTTCTCTTGATATCTGGAAATGATAGTATTCCTGCCATGGGTCCTATATGAAAGGTTTCTATTGGTATACAGAGAAATAGGAATATGGTAATTTGGTTTATCTTCCATAATGAGGGGATTTATCTCTTTGCACAATATGCCAAACAAATTAACTCCCTCTGAAAGAGTCAAAGAATGAGACTACTCCTTGAAGTTTGTACTGAAATGTTATTTTTAAATGATAGCTGAAAGCTACTATTCTGAAAATTGCTATCAATAAAAACTGAGATTTTCATCACAGATAAATTAGTGTAACAATTAATAATATTACTATTACAGCTATTTTTTGGCCATTTGTATTACAGTTTGAAACCCTTCAAGTTATTACGTAGATTAGAGAGTTTTGAGACAGCAATTATCATCAAACTCTCAACTTCCTGCTGCTCTCACATTTAGAACAAAGCTGCAACCCTGCATGTTTCAAAACTCATACGTATTATAAAATAGGGATTTCAATCCAAATAATTTCCTCTCAAATCTTTAATTAAAAAGTTTCCTTGAATCACCACAATGGAGATGTAATAAGGCTGTGCAATAAAGTATCAAGAGTAGGAAACATTCATCAACAGTAATCGCTGTAAATTTTTTGTCAACTGTGAGCATGGTCTGAAATACAGTAGTTGGTAGGAACAAAACAAACCATGACTGCAGGGGTTTGGGGCTCTTCTCCTTATCCAGTCAGCAAGCCCATCTGCTGGTGGGCTGGTTTGGAACTGCTCTTTAAAGCTGCTGAGAAGTGTGCCTGGTTGTA
>WEKY01037914.1:8080-47174 GCA_013390045.1 Picathartes gymnocephalus | reverse complement strand
TGTGATTAATATTCAGTTCTTACTGTTGCATTAGCAGGACCTGCTCATAAATCTTAATCAGTCTTCCTGGAAAATGGACAATGGGCTCTGATGACTAATACCCTGGCTGAAATTTCATGGGAGACTTTGCTAAGTATTTAAGGAATTAAGTTTTTTCATACTCCTTCACTGAATGTTCATCTACATACGTTGCCATTAAAAAAAAATTAGAAAGAGAAAGAAATCTAATGAAACAATGGCTTCATTACATCATGCTTGGAGGAAAATATCACTTCTGAGGTTCTTTTATGTGGGTACAACTTTTATGATGAAGGAAGGTTTGTTCTGAAAACTGACCATGCCCACTGCAAACACAGAGGTCAGGGGAAAGCCAGTGAGTATCAGAAAACTGACAATTCCCACTGAAACTTGTCATCTATCTTTGAGCAGATAAATAGAGTAGGACATTCTGACATGGGAATAGTCTGGCATATTGTTCAGGCCACATGTCCAAGAATATAGTGCTGGTGTCTCAAGAATTTCTCATTTTCTCATCACAGCTTAATGCTGTGTTTGTGGAAAAAAATAACAATTTGTCCGTCATCTTAATTCTGTTGCTTAGCCCTGATGCAAATAGATACAGAAAGCCTTTTGTTACCATGAATGTTGATTCATTTGGGTAGAAATTTCTTAACACAATTAAAGTAATTACTCTTAGTCTGAATGAATGTTAAACAGACTTCAGAAGGAACCTTGGTGTGGGACACCACTGCCTGTTTCTGTCCAGATACCTCTCTCATCAGAACAACTCCCATTCGTGTGTCTTCCCATTATATGAGGTCATTGAGTCAGAACTAGAAATTATTTCAGTCCCTGTATCCTCTTAAATGTCAGTATTGTTCTTTACAGCACTGTTCCTTTCCTTTTTCCTCTCCTCTCCTCTCCTCTCCTCTCCTCTCCTCTCCTCTCCTCTCCTCTCCTCTCCTCTCCTCTCCTCTCTTCTCCTCTCCTTTCCAGTCTCTTTTTTGTCTCCCTCCTCTTCCACTTGGGGTGAAGAAATATTCTCTTGGTACCCAAGACAAAGTCCAAGATCACTGTACTTACCCTAAGAATGACACAGCATTCTGGTCAAGTCCTCTGTTTTCACAATTCCTGTTTCCTTTCCAATCCTGCTCAGTTTTGTGTGTTATCCCTTTGCTGCAGCAATATTTGGCAGTGTCAGTAGTGGCTCTATGTTTGTCAGCAGAGGAAGATTGGGTGAAGATGAAGGTCTGTGGTTAACTCAGTTTCTGCATAATTCATATTAAAAGTATAAGAATAAATTCAGCTGGTAAGTGCACTAGACAGGAATTCATCTTTCATTTACACATTTACAAATAACAGAAGGGACTGAATATAAACTCTAAATATATGAAACTCTCCATCACATGAGGACTTTAAGACTAGCTTTAAGACAAGAAAAAAAAAAAAGTTTAAACTGTAGACATATACCTTTTTACACAATCTTAACAATTTTGGGGAACATGTTTTTTTGTACTGATAAACTGGTGGGAAATCTAGTTGAAGAAACTGGAATTTCTGTATAACTATCACCAGTGTTTCCACTGAAATTCCTAGACTGTGAATCTGCTTGCATTTGTTCAACTGAAACATTCTCCTGCTGAGAACTGTGAAGCTTCATTTCCTTTAAAATTTTCCAGGGACAGAATGTCAGTCTAGGCAGAATGCCCTAAAGGATATCCAGAGGAACTCCAAACAATGCATTTTAAAAGGTTTGTCATTATAACTGCAATTTTACAGATCTTACAAAAACATTTATTGGGAAAATTTCTTTTTGCAAATGTAATCGATACTTTGACTATTTTTTTTTCTCTTTCAGGAGGAGAAAAAACACCAGGGGGATTTGCAGTCAGGGGATTTTTTCCTCATGAAATACCTCACTATCAGTATAATAAAAAGGCCCAGTTCTTGATTATATGCTACAGAGTGAATTTCAGGAGCAAAATACTATTTTTCCCACAGTAGACGCTTATATCTTAGTGTTAAAGACTGCTGTTGGCTGTTTTGTTACAAATTTGAGGGGAAAATGGTGACTATGCCATCTGAAATGGCTGACAGGCATTAGATGTGATGTCTCTGTATTTGCTACAGAGAAGATTTCTGTTTATTGCAGGGTCAAGAATCCTCTTTTTTTGTGGACCTCTCAACCAGGATTCTGGAAAACCTTGTTTAATCACTCAAGTATCCCAAGATGTGACAACTGGAGCAAATTATTTATGTCAGAATTCACCCCCACCTCATTTTAGCATCTTCCTGAGGTGCCTGTAGTGGAAGACTTGATCTTCTGTGTCATCCCTGTAGGCAGCAGTGAGAGACAAAGGGGATTCAGGAGGAACCTGAACTCGGCTAAGATCTGATTTTGGGATGTACCTGAATCTCTCTGTTGCCTCCTCTGCTTTCCCCTTAAAAAGAGCAAATCTTGCCCTTTATATGTTCGTTTTCCACATGCAGAAGGAAAGCATTTCCATTCTTTCATGTGTTCTGGTATTATAGGCTATTTCCCCAGGTTTTTGTAAGTCAGTACTCCTGTCTCTGAACTTAGGCAACAATTTTGCCTTATGGAAATACCTGAAAACAAGAAAAAGGCATGTTCATGTGAGTAACATTAACCTCTAAGTCATGCCATTGGAATTACTAAGAGAAGCCTCAAAAATATTCAGTTGGAACCCCTGGCTGCCTAAGGAAAATCTACCACTCTCCATTCTTTTTAGTCTGGAAAGCCAAGCCTTTGCATTTATTTACACGCCCATATTAAACTGATTGCCTTTCCTCTGTGCAGCTCAGGAATTATATTCATCATCTGATCCTGAGGGTAGATCCGTGCACTGCCAGCAATGACATCGGTTACTTCAGTGCTTCTGTTAATGATAAATTTAGCCAGCTAAAAGGATGAGGTATGTGCCTTCAGGTTGATGCTAAATTGAAATTACCACTTAGCCTGCGATGAATTGCCTACGTTTTTATTAATAGGCTAAATTCCAGATCTGACCTTTCGAAAATTGCTGAATTACTAAATCCTGGGACAGACATCAGAGTTCCTCTTACAAGGAGAAGTGTATTATGCAAACATGTAAGGTCACCTAGAGAAGAGCCCAGCTCTGGGTACCAGGTAACCTCTACACACAGGTGTGAGCCAAGGTGCTGTGTTGATCCACAGCTGTGGTTTATAGCTGCAGGATAATGCTCCTCCACTTCCCCACCCTTCTGGGAGTGTAGCATGTGCTCCTGCATTGTCTTTTCTAGCTTCATCACCTAAATTAGCACTACTTGCCATTTCTAGAATCCCCCACTGTAAGCTCTGCACTGTTACACTAAGAACACAGAATACCCATCCTGGCTGGTCTCTGCTAAATGATGCTGCACAGTGAATGTATCCTCACTCAGGTCAGAGGCCTTTGCTTGCTGTTTCCAGCCCCCAGAAAACAAATGAAAGCATTTATTCTGTCCATTGTGTACATGTTGTGTAGAATTCACACCACCAAAAAATGCTTGAGGTTGGAAGACACCTCTGGAAGTCACCTGATCCAGCCCCTGCCCAGTGCATGGTCAGCTCCAAGCACTGCTTAGGGCCGTGTTCAGTGACGTTTTGGGTATCTCCAGGCATAGAGACTCCACAGGACCTCTGGGTAACCTTGATTACCCTCACAGTAAAAGTTTTTTCCTTTCATTTCAGTGAAAAGTGGGTGACTTTTAACATTTCTGTGTAAGAGAAGGCACTCTAAGCACAGCTTCCCATGTTGGTGCTTCCCTGCAGAGATGCTGTATTCAAGGGCTGAATATTTCCTTACACAATAAATAAAAGACAAAGACAGAATAAGAAATGGCCAATGAATTAATGGATTATTAATCACTGTCATTAACTAGTGAGGCAGGTATGCCCTGTATGACTGCTGAATTCAGTTTAAAAGAGCTGGATTTTGCTCTGTTTCTGATGTGCTGTGGAATTAAGGTGGTGTAAATTACAAAGCAACCTAACTGGGTGAATTCTCTGATAAAAATAAACACCCATATCCCACATGGCATCTTGCACTCATCCAGTTTTGGCCGCAAGTGGAGAACTCTGGAGATAAATAAATATTGGATGACTGCTTGCAATATTTGCTAAGTCTTAAGGAGGTTGAAATGTATTCATGGTGAAACTGGAAATGCAGGTGAAGGTAAATGCTTCTAATCCTGCTGGTGTGAGCTCAAAAAAGAAACTGTTGCCTAAGGAGGGGTGAAAGTCCCAAGAAAACTAAAAACTCCACTCTCCTTGGCATAGAGAAAGGGATTGCATAAAAGCAACCAATGGACGAGGTTCAATTTTCATTTTTCACTTTACCAGCAATGGAGGCATTCATGATAAAGAAATTAAAAATTTGTGTGATGAGTTGGAGTAAAAATTATGGCTGTAATAAATTAGGAAAGCCTGGGGTCCCCAGCTGTGGCTAAACATACTGGGGTGAGGTGGCTCCATGATGTGGAGCAATTTCTTGAGGCCTTGCTATGTGAAAGTTTTAGGTAAAATACATGAAGATTATCTGAGAAGTTTCTTCTGGGTAAAAAAGTCCAGTCCCCTTTCAGAGTGATGTGGTGTTGGCTGCAGAATACAGGGTGCCAAGGCAAAAGGAAGAAAAGATGAGCCAGAAGAAGTGTCAGGAGAAGGAGGGAGGCTGGTGAGGGAGGAGAGGAGAGCTGCAGCATCGTGCACTAAGGCAGGTGCAGCACCAGGATGTTTATCCCCCTGTGGGATGGACCAGGCACCTGAGTGCATCCAGGGCTCAGCAGAGCCCTGAGGTATCTGGGCTGGGAAACCTCCAGCTGCCTTCACAGTTTCTCCATCCAAAAACAATGAGGGAAATGTGTTATCGTGTTGTTGTAGGGATAGGAAAGGCTGGCTGGTTAGTTTGTCATTTTTATATCCTTCTCTTCATTTTCTCTCTTCCCTCAGGATGATACTCTACTTTTAAGTGTGTGAAGGAAGGAAATATCACTCACTGTCTCTGCAGAGACTTTAGGTTTTCCACATTCTTAAGTGCAGGCCCAGAGCAGTGTTTATTATCCACCCCTAGAAACTGAATCCAGCCCTGATGCTGCCCTCAGTGCTTAGCAGAGTGGATACATCCCACCAAACAGATGATTCCTCATTAATCAGTCTTCCAAATGCATGGGTCAATCAGGGATAGAGCTGGAACACCCAGTTTACCAATAAAGTTGCATATTTTTTTTTATTATTGCCAGAAGTGAGACTGACAAACACAGCTCATGAAATCATATGCAGTCCAAAATAAATTTTTCTAAAAAGGAAAATTTTTTACTGAAAATCTCAATTTTTCATTTTGACATTTCCAGGAGTCTTTAGAAAAGTGAAAACAAGCATCAAAAAGCAAAAGCAAAAGTTTTGCTTTGTACAACTTGATGCCAAGTCAGTGCTTCAGCAAACGAGGCAGGATAAGATCGATTATTTCCATTTCACTGCACTCAGCTGACATCACTGGCGGTGCAATGCCAAACAATCCCAAGCTACATTTTCATCAGCAATTCACTATGATTCATTGGTCACTGACTTTAGACACTGTGCTTTGTTCCTCATTTATTTTAGAAAAGATGATGCTAATTCTGGCTGGATAAGGATTCACTAAAAAAAGCTGGGCTTTGCCATAACCTGTAGCCATGATTCTGGCTGTGCTTTTGCTATGTGAAACCAGCTCACGGTGAGTGTCCAGGAAAGTGCTGCTCAGCTCAGTCAAGCAGGATGGAAATAGACTGAAGAAACTGGGACCATCCTGGTTTTTTTGCAGCCTCATCTGCCCAGGCTTGGATTTGTAAAAGCTAAAATCTTAAGAATTCCTATGATTTTTGTGAATTCTGTATTTTCTGTCCAAAGGGCTCACCCCAAATGTCCAGTGTGCTGCAGACAACGTGTAAGCAGCTGATTTCCCTAAGTTCTGCCATGCCCCATGTCAACATCTGCTCTCCTCCCACAGCTCCCAGACTCATTTTGGTGTCTGGCATGGCTGCAGCTTTAGATACAGTGTTGAGTTGCTCAGATACCTCCAGCCCTACAGCCTTTTCCTGTTATTTTTCCTTGCTAGTTTCGCTTGCAGACACATCCCCACATCCCCTGTTCATGAAATCTCCTTTTGGGGTTACCTGAGACCCCAGAGCTCTGCCTGCCTCATCCCTGCCCTCACACTCCTGGGTTATGCCCTACATGAACAGGCAGTGCAGACCAATAGAATATGATATCTATATCTATATATCTTGATCCATAGAGTGACAGTCTTGGTGCTGAGGATTCAGCAACCTCCACATATCAGAGGGTTTTGCTTTGGTCCCCGTCCGGCCTGGTCCAAAGGACTGCAAATGTGTGGAGCATGTTAGCAGTATCTTGGAATTGTATTTTCTTGTTCAGTCTCAGACATTAAAAAAACCCCATTTAGGCTCTCTCATTCCCCTTTTCAGTGCAGGATAACCAAGATGCTGGGGTAGATACTTCCCTAGAAGCCTTCCCAACCCTCCTTCCTAATGGAGAAATCAAGACTGAAACAAAGCCTTGTTACTCTATGCAAACACTGCAGGGTTTGTGCTATTTTTTAACTAGAGGGAAGCAAAATTTGTCAGTTTATTCCTCAGTAAGAAGAGGCCTGAGTGTGCTGTACAGAGCTGTGTTTGCTACTGAAAGCCCTGTATTTGTCATAAGGCTCTTATTCTCATTAAGGTAGGATCTGCAGCTTATTGGAAAAGGCTCTTGATGCAAACACTCCAGACAGGGCTGTCCCCAGATCAAATGATATTTGTCATGAGGACAGTTGTGCAAAGATTCACAGTGAGGAACAAAAATGCATCAGAAGATAGATTTCAAGGTCTCCTTTCAAGGGTAAATAATTAGGCAGAATTGTGCAGTTTGGCTTTATGTAAGAATCATTCTCTAGTCTCTATTCTTATTACAAATCAGAGCTGTTTTCGGGGGGGGAAAGGGAATTTAATAAGCAATTTCTGCAGTTCCTGCCATAGGAAGGAAACTTTGGCATAGGAAAGCATGTACTGTTCCTTCCATATTTTCATATCACATGCAAATTTACTGAGGAATGTGGTCCTGTGCTGAGTGAGAAATATCCTCAGTTGTGTTGCAAAATGATAACATTTAATTTCTGACACGAGATTCTGTATTAGGAGAAAGAAGAACACCTCAGGCAGACAGGCAGAACAATTCTGCTCATCAATAAGCCAGTGAAACGCAAGAAAGTGGGATAGTGTCCTTGAAGCCCAACTTGGTGGGCTGTGCTCCTCGTCCTGGCAATGGCCCCCTGAACTGGAGGCCTTCTCACAACCCATGAGCAGGACACAACTGTGCAAAGAATTTGAACAGGTCATTATCATCAGTGGTGGGGGCACCTCAAGATGTGATTTGTCTTCTCTGAAGAGTGAAGGGGCTCATCCCCAGGCACAGGAGCTTGGCACTGCAGGCCCCAGAAGAAGGGAGAATGTCCCATTTGGAGCAGCTGCCCCACATTCGGAGGGGTGACGTTAGGACAGATTCGCCCCACTTCCAGAGGCAAGGGGGATGTAGGCACTGCACAAAACCATAAGAATCATCTAGCACTTGTCTTTGGTGCTAATTTGTGAAGCCTCTCTCTCTGTTTGTTTGTTTGATGAGGCTCATTAGGGGCTAGTTGAAGGCTGCCAGCTCAGACTGCTGAGCAGGCTCTCAGCTGTGCTGAAGAGGTTCCATTCCAGCCCGCCCTCCTCGCATACACCGAGGCCGGATGTTTGCTTCCTTTCGTGATGGTTTTCTTTGTCTACTTGATTGTGGACTTGATTTTTACATGTGCTATAAAAAACCCAACATTCTTGGTCTCAGCTGGATTCTTGCAGCTGTGGGGAAAGGAAGAGGCAGGGAAGAAAAAACGCCATGTTTTCAAGAGCCAAAAGCTCCTACTCCATATTTTGTGCTGATTGCTGTCTGATACTTAAGGAAGGAGTTAATTAAGGTTCCAACTCCATTCTCTTCCTTCTACAGCTCTTTTTATTTGTGGTCTACCTGTTTAGTGTCCCATTTGTGCTTGCAATAAAGACACACGTCCTTGTCTTTCCCAATAGGAAGCCAAGGACTCTTTCTTTTGGTGCTCAGAAATAAAGAGGTTTAGCTTTAGGGCTATAATGTCAAGTGCTTAAAGAACAAGGACCATATGGAGCCCAGTTATGCAGTCCCCTTTAGAGGCAGTAGGTGCATCCACGTACGCAGAGTGTTACAATGCAAAAGGAAAACTTACAGGCACATGTATATAGAGGTGCCTTCACTCCTCACAGCAGTTTCCTGGGAAGCAAAAGGATGCCAAAATTTGTCACCAGCTTTGAGTTATAGAGGACGTAATTTCCCTGGTGGGAAATTATAACGCTTTCTCTTCAGCCTCCTTCCCCCTTCTCTCCTGCACCCTCTTCACCATCTTTTGTAGTTTCTAACTTCTGGCTCCGCTGTCTTTTGTACAGCATCTAAATTCTGGCTTATTTTCCAGCCATTTTCCTATTTCTGTTCATCCTCCTTCTTCTAGGCCTTCACCTGCCCTTCTGTCCCACCCCTTACTTTGCTGTTACTCTGCATCTCACTCCCAGTTGCAATTCCCCCCATTTTGTGTTGGATCCAGACTGCCTTCTCCACTCTCCTCTCTGCAAGGCTGCCAGCTGCAGGAAGCACTAAAAGCACAGGAGAGGAGAGGAAACGTCATCTTCTCAGTGCTGGAGCTCATCATGTGCAGAGCCCCTGAGGGAGCAATAACCACAGGTGAAAATCCTGCTTTGCTCTAAGATACTCTGTACAGAGGAGGTTCAACCAGCACACAGGGACAACCCCTGCAGTAGGACCAAACATCCTTTGCCACAAAAAAATTCAGCTTTAAATCAACCCTAGTGAAGAAGATCACCCTAATAAAAATTGGAAGTTTAAAGCATGACTGATTTGGCTTGGGTTTTCATGGGAAGGATAAAGAGTATGCTCACAGTGTTAGATAGAATGCCTCCCAAAATCACACACACCCTGCAAGATTTTGAACCCTGCAAGAATTCTTAGTGCAACTGTTGTCACATTTGGTTGGGTTTAATTTTTTCTTTTTTTTAGGAAAAATCCTGTATTACCCTCTCTTTACTTTGGAAACACTTGATTTATTTTTACTGAGCTTTCTGTAGAAAAATCAGCTTGAGGGGTACACTTTTTTAGACATGGGGAAATATCAGCAGAAGCCAGCAATTCTGCCAATCCCTTTAACACTGGAAAAGCAGGTCCTTTTTTCAGCAGGTGGTGGCTGTGGCTCCCTGTATGCCTTGCCTCAAGATGATTTCCCTGAAAGCATCTGAGTCCTCACATATGAACAACTTTTTCTAAAAACTAAATTCATATCTGTATCTTGCTTATGTAAGAAAATGAGAAAATCCTAGCTCAAAGAAGATGGGCCCAAACCTTCTCAATCCCTTTGGAGTAGACAGGTACAAGAGCTGGTGCCACCTGACTTGGAGGAGCAAAGAAACTGTAACTTCTCTGATATTTGGATTTCATAATGTGGCAGCTAGTAGAGTCCTCTGAAATGAGTTTTTCTTAGAAATATAATAAAGTAAAACTGGAACATAAATAGAAACCATGAAAAAATATAAATCTGAAGGCATTGAAAATGCCAATACATTAAATTTTCAATTTAATCAAAGTCATGGGTCATTTAATGCAATATGAAAGAAAAAATTGAGAAATGAAATCATATCATTTTCTTATGCTGCAGTTTGTCTAAAAGACTCAAATTGTATTGACTTTCTGTAGATCTCCATTTGTTTTAAATAAACTGACCCACCCAATCTAAGGCATATGGGATTGTTTGGTCACTGTGAAAAAAAAACCAACCTCAAAGTTAATAGAGATGTCTGCGTGTTCTTACAGTGTGTGTGGAGTCCAAACAAGTGTATGGCTCCCAGGAATAAACTTCCTTTGGCATGTCCCAAATCTAAACCCCATTAAACTCAATATATTTCTGCTGATTTTGGTATCTGTAGTATTGGCTGCAAGTGAATTAAGCTCTGAGCATTGTAACAGCAGATGTTTGGCCCCAGGGTTAAGGCATGGGATTCTTGTGAGCACTCATGAAACACTTGGGATCAGGAATAGGCTTCACTCTTCTGATTCCCCCACTTTATGCTTCATTGGCAGGTTTTCTGCAAAATCATATTTTGATGATGTGGTAGGAAATAGGAGAAAGTATAAACTTTCTGTAAGACCTAACTACTCATCATGGAAAAAAAAGGGGAGAATAAAATTGATAGTTCATATGAGTTTAGATTCTGCTGAACTGGAACACAGATGCATCTGGGTTTTAAATGGGAAGGATGTACAAAAGACATCTCCTGTCCTATGTGATATTCTTTATATTTATAACCAATTTAAAAAAAAAAATCATAGAATTGTTTGTGTTGGAAGGGTAAAGAACATTTAGTTCTAATTCCCTGCCATGAGCAGGGACAACTTCCTCTCGACTGGGTTGCTCCAAGCCCCATCCAACCAGACCTTGAACTCCTCTAGGGATGGGGCATTCCCAGGTTATGCTTTTTATTTGTTTCCCCCCAACAGCAGTGGTCAAACCAGCTCCCTGCAGTGTTTGTTCCATGTCTGCCTGGGACAAGCCACACTTGCACCCTGCACAGCAGCTCTGTGTGGAGGTGGCTGCCTGCAGAAGCCTTTGCTCCACCTTACTCTGGGCTTTGTTTTCCACTTAAATGGGAAAGTCTTGTATCTGCTTCCTTCATCTACAGCCAAACCCAGAATGCATTTGATTCTGCCTGCAATCAGGGTCACTGCTGTGCCTCTGAGGCTGTCACACCAGAAATCACCCATCCACACTGCTGATCCCTTGCACTGATGGAGAGTAATACACCCTTCTTCCCTATATGTTCAACCTAACCATAGGTTTGCTGTTTCTGAGCAATCAATGAAACACAGATGATAGATAACTCTTTTCTGTTTCATTATTTTCCAGGTTTATCTCTCCAAGCCCGGCTGCACACTGTAAATGGCAAACACAGCTACAGCTCTAGTCAGCAGTGGAATGCGATGTCCTCCACCATAAAATTTAAAACCTGCTTTCACCCTTGGCAAATCGCTCAGTTAAAATCCCAATCATAGCTTTTCTTTTGCTTCTGGATATCATAGGCCCAAAGGGGAGAAACATAGTTTTCTACTAAAAAAATCAGGTGATGCTTCATCTCTGCCCAATGTACTAGTCATGGAGAAAAAAAAATGCATTAAAAGAAACTCGTGCTTCTTAGAATGAGGAAATTCATAGCTTTCAAAGATGCCAATCTGTATTTTCAGTTCAACAGGATAAAGGAACTGGATATGTAATGCTTTTCTTGCAAATTGTACCAAGATCACTAAACAGCTAAATAATGACAATTATAATGACACTATTTTCAAGCCTTTAAGGAAAAAATGTGGTTATGTAAGAATGAAGTGCTACAGAAATACTCGTTCTTTCATATTTTTGAACATTTGGATGTGATTTGTCACTGTTTTTACATTTAGATGCTTTGTGGGTCAAGGCACACTGGAGGAATTAGCTTTCACTTATTTGAAAATTCAGGCAAGATATAAATTTTGTTTTGGAGCCTTATTTAAGCTTGGGTTTTAACATTCTATCTTGTCAGCTACACTGAGACAGGGGTTAGGTGAACTTCTGCTGGTAAGACCACAGCCAGTATGGGTGATTTTGAGTAGTGACTGGAATTGGAATATTTGCTGAAAATTATGAGATTAAATAACAACAAAAACCCAAAACATAACAAAAAAATCAGTTGTTTTCATCTGCCCTATTTTCTTAGGCATTCACATTTGCAAACTTTTCCATGTATTCCATGAGCTTCCTCACACATTAAGAAAAGAAACTGAGTTTCCTATGTTCCAGGAGCTGGGACTGCAGAAAGGACAACAGAATAAATTCTGGGAATTGCAATGTTCTGTAACAGAAATAGGTGGTGAGAGTTGAAATAGCATCACGTTCCTTTGACTGTATAACTTTGATATTTAAATTATCTTGCTGCATTCTCCTCCTCTGAAAACTAAACCTTATGTAATTGAAAAACAGTAATCTAATATCACAATAGAGTTTTATCATGGTCATTAGCAGCATCTCCAGTGGAAATAGATGCCTATTATTATTCCAATCCATCACAAGATCTTGGAGCATTTGGGACATTCCCTTGGGTCATCATTGCACACACCTCCTGTAGTAAATCTTAAATTGTGACAAATAATATCTTTTTCCTATGGATGCCCCCTCTCTTCTATATCTGTTTGTCTTGCAAAACACAGCAGATTTTTTTATGCAACAGGGAAAATTGTGGTTAATGAATGGTAGGAAAAAATAATTTATCCTATTAAAGCCAAGCGTCTGTTTCCTGTTTTAGTGTGGTTTAGACCTTGTTGATGCAGAGACAGCGTGATAAATATTTTGTGAACGGGATCCAGCAAACACACAGTGGTAGGATGCTGCCATGATTAAAGGAGGTGTTTAAACTTAGAGATAGATTCTGAGTCCAGCTGCCGTGAAGCTGCTTACTCACACTGGAACAGGATTTCCAGAAACCCTGGATAACCCTGCCATGACCACCCTTCTCCTTTCCTCCACCTTCCCCCTGACAAGGTGCCTCAGATGCCCTTCTGTTTCTCCTTAAAGGACAGCTGGTCAGCAGCAGCAGGCCCCGACAGTGCCCTCTCTGCCTCAGCTGCAGCCCCAGCCTGCAACCCGCCAACTACTAAAGGACATTTGCCAAAGAGCTCTGTGCAAGTCATTCCCACCAGGAAAATCCCCTACAACTCCAGCTGCTTTCAACTCCTCCCAGTCAGAGCATAAATTTAACATCCCTCCCACCCTGCTTCCTTCAAGATCTTCCCACCAGATCCAGCAAAGACCTTATAACACCTGGCAGAGGGAAAGGCTGGCTGCCTCCTCCCTGCCCAGCAGGACCCTCCTGCCAGCCACCCTTCAGAGAATTGCTGCTAATTGCAGCAAAGAGCTTCCTGCTCAGACTCCTGCCACTAAACAGACCTCCCTGAGCACTGACACCTGGCAGTAAACCCACCTCTCCCTCCTGGCATCACCAGCTGACTAAATGGAATAAGGACACATAAGGCAAGCTGTGCAGTTAAAGCAGCCTTTGCAAAAGCAGATCCCTTCCCTGACAGAGATGTGGTGGGAACAGAATTGTGGTATTGGTAAGTAAGAGGATATTTGCTTTGGAAAACATGTTGGACACTCTAATATCAGGATATTAGGAAGAAATTTGTCACTCTGAGTGTGGTAAGACACTGAAACAGGTTTTCCAGAGAAGCTGTGGATACCCCATCCCTGGAAGAGTTCAAGGATGGGTTGGATAGAGCTCTGAGCAATCTGGGATAGTAGAAGGTGTCTCTGCCCATGGCAGGGGGATTGGAACTGGATGATCTTTAAGGTTCCTTCCAACCTAAATCCATTCTATGATTCTATGATTTTATAAGCAAAAATTTCTCCAGGCCAAACAAAACCGACTCCATGCCAAGTCAAATGACGGGATAACTCTCAGTTGATGAGAAATATGGAGTGAAAAACACAGGACCAGTGGGTGAAGATAGTGCATTTCCTTACCCTCAGTGTGCTACTGAGTGCCTGCTCTGTGGGTTAAAAAGAACCTCACATGTTACCTCACAGAATGAGAAGTAATTCTTAATGCACTTGCATGTTATGCAAGAGTGAAAGCAAATGGCAAACTAGCGGAAGCAAAATCCATTTTGTCATGACTCAGTTGGTGGGAGCAGGCTGGGAGTCAGCCAGAGGTTAAAGATGGATTTGCCTCTTTAATCTGTTCAGCCTCAGTGGCGGGGCTGGATTGGGAGCAGTTCACTTCATGCTCTGCAGTGCCTGCCCTACTGCAGGCTCTCTCCTCCTGCTCCTCCTGCTCCTTCTGCTCCTTGTTCTCTCCTGACCCACCCAGCACCATCCCCTGAGCACAGTCAGTGGCTCCTATGGAAAATGCAATCTCATTTTCCTTTTCCCGTGGGTTTTGCCATTTATTCGATGTTCAGCAGTGAGGAGAAGGTTGAGGGGTGAACTCCATCCTTGCTGCTGGCTCACAACCCTTTAGGGAAGCCCAGTGCAATATTACAGACCAAATCCCACTGGCACAGCAGCTGAGAGCTCCTGCCTGTGCAGGGCTGCTTCCCTGCTCTGTGTGCCTCAGGTGCACTCAGGTGTGCTCCTGTACAGCCCTCCAGTGCTCCCAGAGAAACCCCAGGCACAGCCACTGAATACAGCTTTGAACTGATAATAAAGCCGCTTCTGCTGAGCAACCTCCCTGTTCCCTCCCCTTTCCATGCTGGCTCTGAAGCCCTGACCGCAGAGGGTGAATATAGAAAAAATGTAAACAATTCTGTGAGCAATTTTGATGTTGCCATAAGTGCTGAAAGGGTCATCGACTGATCCAGTGATCTCAGATAGTAATTTTTATCTTAAAAAAGGGCCGTTCCTACACTTTCTTTTCCCACAACACTTATATGACTCGATTTTCTGCAATAGCACCTTAATTCAGCCAATTTAAACATTAACTTCTAGATAGGGCTGAATTATTTGCAGATGAAATAACACATAAATTGCATTAGTTTTTTAGAAGACAAAGCAGATCCCAAATTATACTTTTGTTCTAACAGGAAAGTCAGTGCTCACTAAAAAGGTGAATAGCCAGTAACCAAACTTAGCAAAATCTTAGGAGAACACTGTTACTGATTTCTTAATTGTTTTCTCTTGTAAATAAAGCGCAACCCCAATGGTGTGCCTGATATGCTCTACCCTTAAGAAAGACACAAGGACAATTACTGGTACAGTCTATGTTTCATTATCACATGTCAGAACAAGCAATTATGGTTTAAAGTAATTCTTTAACAGAATATTGCACATCCAGATATTCTCAGAGCAAAAAAGGCAGAAATACAGAGTGGAAATAAAAGCAAATTGAAAAAAAAAAAAACTAGAAAGAGATATTTATATACTTCTATGGAGGAGGAAAAAGGCCAGGAAAATGCAAAGCAAACTAAAGATATTTTGTCAGGTCTACATGGCTCATATTTGGAAACTGAGAGCTTATTCTCCATTATCACTCTGTAGTCCAGGGAAAGGCTATATTTTCACTTCAAGCAATTAAATTAATCCTTTTCTTTTTTTTTTTCTGCACTTGTTCTTTGTTTCCTTAACTTCACAATGTCATTAATTGGTATCAACCTAAATTGCTTGTATCAGCTCATTCATCTGTAAAGGCCACCAGCTTTCAATCCAATTCCTCTTCATTCACTGTCCTGGTGCAGTTATCTTTCAAGAATACACATTAATTTGTGCTCAGCTAATGTTTGGTTTTTGAAATATGTTTGGATGTGTATGCAGCGTCAATATTTGATGAATTTAATTAGGAAATGCAAAGATGGATTTATTGCCTGAATCATTAGACTTAGGGATTTTTTATTCATTAGGCATTTTTACCCACATTACCTTTTAAAAAATACTTGGTCACCACACAGAGGTGATATAATATTGCTGGCAGGACCATTTTATTTATTTTAACATTTTAGCTAAGCCTGGTGCTTCAACACCAGCTAAAATCCTTGATCCAAAGTCATCAGGCCCATAACATTTATAATCAGCTATCGCTACCCTCTCTAGCCTCTTATCTCCCAAATACATTGTTCAAAGCTAAGGCTTTTTTATTCCTTAAAACCAGCTGCTATAAAAAAGAATCCCTTTTTTTTTGTTTGGTTTTTTTGTTTTTTGTGGTTTTTTTGTGGTTTTTGTTTTGGTTTTTTTGTTTGTTTTGTTTTGTTTTGTTTTGTTTTTTAATTTGGCTTCCATTAGGGTAAAGCTCAGGCAGGCAAAGATAATGCTCAAACTACTTAAAATCTTGGAAGTGGTTTTGTTTAAATTCTTAGAGCCTCTGATATAGCTCAGCCTGCTTTGAATGTTTATTATAATTTAAACCTTCTATAGGCTCATGACTGAAACAGGCACATGTGTGCACGACTCATGGCATTTGTTCAAGGTCCTTGGAAAAATTCATTTATTCTTTGTTTCCACATCATTTGGCTCAAGTCCCTTGTCAAACAATAACCCCAGAGCAAAGTGATTAGAAGAACATGAGGAGAAACATGGTGAACACTGCTTATAATTCTTTAATCCATTAGTGTCTGAATTTAAAGAGCTGTGTCTTGGAGATACAACAAAAAAGTCTGAGATCAATAGAAGAATTTTGTCACATAAGTCTCCACATCTGGTGGAAGAGGTCCCTTCCCTCTTAGAGGGGTTGGAATTAAATGATCTGTAATGTCCCTTCCAATCCAAACCATTCCATAATTCTGTAATTCTGTGATTCTATGACCTGAAAATCCTTTATGTGTACAAGGAAAACATAAAAGAAAAAAAAGGTATAAGATCATAACTTTCAACTTTGAAAGTTCTCTTTCCAAAAAAATACAGTTTTGAGCTCAAAATTTCCTGCCAGAAGTTGTAGGGAAACCTGCAGAGAAACTGCCAGAACTTTGCCAGAACTCTAGGATGACTCTGCTTGGGCAGGGAGATTGGAACACGCCCACTGTGTTCCCTTCCAGCCTTACCCATTCTATGATTCTGTGATACTGTGAAATTGCAGTCAGAATCTAAATTCTCAGGATTCCTTTCAAGCTGTTTTGTTCCTTTAAGAAAGCCTTGGCCTTCCAAGATAAAATCCAGTACAGGGAATTTGAATTTGAATAGAATTTGCTGAAAGATGACAGAAACAACAGGAATTCTGAAACAGTAGGGTTTAATGAGAGGGTTTGCTAGGAGACTCCAAATCCTGCAGATGATTGGTGTGTAACAGAGGGCATGTTCAGAAAATGTGCTTTCTTGTAATTTTATAATTTGTTTTGGTTATCTAAACAATGTAGCTAATCTTAGCAGCTCATATGAGCTCTATGAGGTCATATCTTGCACCTTCAAAAAATCAAAAAGCCATCAGATTTGAAGCCAAAGAGAAAATGTAAACACATCAGATGTAAGTGTTTCAGATGTAAATATTTCAGTCCATAACAATTTCAGGGGACCCCATGCCATGGGCTGAGAACATTTGTGAGTGGAGGTGAAATCGAGTGGCAGCTGCAGCTCTCCTTACAAGACATCTCTCTGCTTCCAGCTCTCAGTCTGGGATGGGACTGACCTTGTTCCTTTTTTGAAGAACATATATGCTAGTTGACTGCTGCTTATGCAGATGAGGGCTGAATGAAGGAGGAGGAAGAACCAGGAAGAAGAATAGAGTACAGAAAAAGAGAAATGTGCAGTTATTCTGTGCCTTGCTTTCCTCCTACGTGCAAAGAGCAGCAGGGGAGCAGTAACAAAACATCTTTGTCTTCTTGAAGAAATAGCACCAATACCTGTGTAGCTGTTCCTGATTTAAGGGGTGGTCCAGTCTCCAAAAATATCTTGCTAAATCAAGGAATTCCTTCTTCAAAGATACATGCACAACACTTTTTAATTTCAGTTTTAATTTCTTCTCTGAAGCCCTGGGATTCTGAGTTCATTTGAGGGTGTTTTTCTTGGTGAACCCTTTTATTCTTCCTGCCTGCAGAGTGTCTACCACCAAGGAGGATCTGAGTGCATCCCTCCAGCTAAGCAGAACCCACCTACGAGACCCCTCAGCATTGGTGGGTCCTGGAGCGTGGCAGCATTGACAGCTGAGGTGGTGCTTGGGCCTTGACAGTATTTACTTTATTAATGCAGATATAACTGCAGAGTCCAACTTTGACAGCTACGGTCAGCAGCTGAGCCTGCCTGGTGACACCCGTGGCCTGTGCAAGGCGTGATGCTCCCACACATAACGGTGTTGTTACCCCCGACCCCCCGTGGCCCCCCTGTACTCGGCCTCTCAGACCTCTCTGCCAGCAGCAGGAGCCCTCCTGGACTCCTGCGAGCTTGCCAACTCCCACAGGCAGAAAGCTGTTTTATAAACTGCAAATCAGCAGTGGAGATTGCAGTCACACTTTATCTGCGCTGCCTCAAATGTGTCACTCGCTGGGCTTTAGCAAGTGAGCAGCTCACATGGCTTAGTGAAAGTCAGCCAGACTTTCCCTGGTGCTGTTCAAGGGCTGGATGGGCTCTGGGCAAACGGGGCTGGAGGGAGCTGTCCCTGCCCTTGGCAGGGGAGTTGGAACTGGATGGTCTTTCAGGTCACTTCCAACCCAAACCATTCCATGGTTCCATGAAACCTGTCTGTTTCATACCAATAAAGCCAGGACAAACTCCTTTTTTAGTCTCTCAATCACTTGGAACTCTTGAAAAACATTTTAAACATTATTTAAGTGTAAAATAACTTAAAACCCTCAGAGCAGGAACTCCCTGCCTCTTGTGATGTCTCATGGCCAAACCTTCCAATGTGGTGCTTCCATCCTGCGGAAAGGTGTCCCCACAGCATGGAACATTTCCATGGCAATGGGCCATGGCTCCGGACTGCCCCTAAGAGCCCTCAGCAGAGACACTCAAACAAGCCAGAGACCCAGCCAGGCTTTGGAGAGTTTGCTTTTCATTTTTCTTCTGTTAGGGTGACAGGAGCAAAGAACAATTACAGCATTTTTAGTCCAGCTGACAAATTACATGTTAGCTCAATTTAGCCTAAGCACAATTTCCCAATCAAAGTCAAACCAAAACAACCAAACAGGGTTATGTTTTCTAAAAGTCATTAATTTTGTTTGTCTTTTTCACCTCTATAGATTGCTATTATTATACCATGTCCTCAACCAAAGAAAAGAACATGAGAGTTTTGGTTTTGCTTTCTGGTTGTATTGGGTTTTTTCCCTCTTCAAAGGTGTCTACATTGCAAGGTTATAAATACTTAATTAGGGAATGGAAATTCCACTGACTGACCAAATGCAGTTAAGCTATCCAACTCATTTAAAATCTGGATGTGAATTTAAATAAGGCTCAGCTTTGTGGAAGCTGCCTCCCTCTGATAGACATTTTTGGTTTGGATTAAAAGAAAAAGAGCCTAATTTCTTATTAATTTCTTGCTAATTTCTTACTAATTCCCTTCACTCATCTCTTCTATCAATACAGATATCTAGTCACTGTCCTTGCAAAATTGCAGGGATGTTGTTTTTTTCTAAAGCTAAAGAATGCAAAAAACTGTCACAGAGATTGAAGGAAGAAGAGAGGTAGGGTCTTAGACCGGTTTTGCTCAAGATTGATTCACCAGGGAGCAAGATCCAGAATAACCATCTGTATGAGTGGGGAGATGCCTCGAGCTAATCATTATATGACACCACACGGAGAAGTGTCTTTGAACTCTTAGATTGTTCCAGTTTTTAGAAGCTTGAGGCAGGAAAACAGGTCCATAGGATCCCACACCTGGAGCTCTGTGCTGGAGGTGAAAATTGTATCCATAATTTAAAAGAATTAATCTCAAAGAAAACTTCAGGTTTTCTCTACAAAGAAATATGCAGTAAAGGCTGTTTTAGTTATAATAAACATGTGTAGGCAATCCCTATTATTCTAGCCATTCAGATGGGGTGAAAAACTGCCCTAGATTTAGGTGCCCAGAATAATTTCTGACTTTTATTTTATTAATGTATTATATTTATGTTTTTTTAATGTAGTGACTTTTTTTTCATGTGAAACACTTCAAGGATTTAGAACTCCCCTTTTCCCATCTGGTAGGAAATTCTGTCTCATAGATTTTGAGTTCTTCTACCCTGTTTTCTGAAGTTATGGGCCTCCTGAAACCTCTTTGATGGGAGAAATGAAGACAGGGCTACCTTTCATCTAAGTTTTCCACTTCTGGAGGAAGTCTTTATTTAGTTTTCAGGTAGAATATAGAGGTAGAATTAAAAAATATATAAAGAATCACCACTTGACTTTTGTGAACATCTTAACCGTAGAGCTGTGAGTAGCCTTGTTCATTTTGGTGTTTTATTGACCAACAGAGAGCAGTGTCAAGTTCTTGATGTGCACTGAACTTAACCAACCAGGCGTCTGAGGGCAGGAACTGGGTCCATTTTGCTCTTGGAAATGTAACCCAGTGAACCTGCC
Source organism: Picathartes gymnocephalus (assembly GCA_013390045.1). NCBI lineage: Eukaryota > Metazoa > Chordata > Aves > Passeriformes > Picathartidae > Picathartes > Picathartes gymnocephalus. The sequence goes on along the minus strand of WEKY01037914.1, from coordinate 27,051 downwards.
TGGCAAACAGGGTGATTTCTTCTAAGTCCAAGTGTCTCCCTTGGTGAAGGGAGGTTTTTTGGCATGTAAATTTTCATGGAATCACAGAATGGTTTGGGTTGGAAGGGCCCTTAAAGACTATCTTGTTCCAAACCCCCTGCCACAGGCAGGGACACCTTCCACTAGACCAGGTTGCTCAAAGAAATCACCATCCAGCCTGGCAAGGAACACTTCCAGGATGGGATTTTGAACTTAAGTACCTGCCTCCATCTAGATGCTATTAAATTACACCTGCATCTTCCTAAACTCCTTGATTTTAAAATTTTATTTTAAAAACTCCAAGCATACTGGAAAGTACCTCAGTATCCATCTGCACCTCACCCTTCCTCTCCTGTCAGCTCAATTCCTCACAGACCACCCTTGCAGACAGTGGAAGCAGTGACTAAATCACTGGGACTGCCAGGTTTTCCCAGATCTCAGAGAAGATAAATGATACCGGGTAGTTCTTGTAGCACATAATGCTTTTCATCCGCAAAGCATGCAGCTAATATTCATTCAAAACCAGAGAGATTTATGCAATAAAATTCTGCTTATAGACATGTTCCAAATCACAATAGAAAAGACTGTTAGACAAAAGCCAATGAGGCATTGACTCAGCCATTACACACCTTATAGATATGTCCTAAATATGGAACTTCTGGATTGTTGAGGAAATTAGAGTTCCAATAGTTGAGAGATCATATATTTTAGGGCATAGTTAATTTTGCATTTGCCCTTTGAGTTATTAATTTTAGATATGCAGTACCCTTTCAGCGTCTGTGCACCTACATTTAAAACCAGACACTTTCAATGTATCTGCAATGTCTCTGACATCCTTTAGACATCCATTTTAGAATGAAATGAACCCATTTCAAACAGCCACACTTCTCTTCACTGACGGACAGAGGTGGGCTAGTCAAAGGTAGGCATTGGAGACAAGAAGTTTTGTCAGATAAATGTTCCTCAAAGTACAACTGCTAAAGTCTAGTGCAGTAATTAATCACGAACACTTTGTCCACAATAAATACAAATTTTTCTTTTCTTTTTTTTTAGGTTGTTTCTTTCATTTTTAAATATTTTGTTCAGTTTTTTTATGCTATATAGTTAAGAGACCTGGAAGACTTTGCCTATATTAATAAATAAATTGTGACTGGGAGACATGGAATCAAGTGCTGTATGTGAGTGTCCATGCTGCTTAGTGCAATGTCCATGCCAAGCATGGCTGATGGCAAACAAAACTCTCCAGACATTGTACAGGCCTGGAGCAGGGAATAGCATCAGCCAGGGACTGTTCCCAGTAAGCAGTTTGGACTGGGGATGTGGAGATGTGGAGTTGGGAGGTGATTCACCCTCTTTGATCTCAATGCTAGAAAAAAGATCCTTGGCTTTCGCCGTGCTCGACTGCCCGGTGTGCCAAGGCTGCGCCGGTCGAAGGCAACCTCGCTGGGGACCTTCTGTGATCCCAGAGCCCAATCGCAGCCACAGCGAGCAGAGCCGAGAGCAGCGTAACGAGCAGGTGGTGATTGCGTAGAGAAGCCAAGCAGGGAGGACTCAGCAGCTCTGCATACCAACTAAGATTTATTCAGCTGATGGGGAGAGACTGAGTCAGGCCACCAGGAGTTTCACACAGGAGGATCAAACCTCCTGTGCTCTGCTCCGAGTGACCCCCGAATACAGGTGACAGGGGGTTTCATACCCTCAGGGTCCCAGGGGTGGAGGCACAAACATGACCAATGGGGAAAGCCCAAGGGTGTGGTCCAGGGGTGAGGGACAGGTTACACAGCAAATGGGAAAACGGGGGAGTGGGGTTACACCTGTGAGGGCCAATGCATAGCCAAATGACAGAGACCTTTCCAGAATTTGGGGCAGGGGTGAAAGGAGAATGACAGGGGAGAGAGGGAATCTCTTGCTCAACCAGGGGAGGGGACAGATAATGGACAGGGAGAGTATACAAGGTATAAACAGGGGTACATAGAACAAACCAAAGTACAATTAATTAATAAAAACTGCTGCATCTCTTGCCTAATTTTATTGGATAGTATAAATGTGGGTATTTCATCCCCATATGCTGGAAAGCATTGCCAAATACTTCAGAAGAAAAAAGCGCAGATGGCTTTGCATAGTGTGGGAACTTGCCATTTGCTCAAGTTAAGGTATGGGAGTGGTGACACAGGATTATGATGCCTCACAAGGCCATAGTTTTCTTTCTCACTTGGACAAAGGTCTTTCTTTTCCTCTCTCTCACATAACGCAGTGAAAGACATGGAACATGCTTATATGCTTTGAGAGAATCAACTGTCAAATATTCCTGAGGTGGAAATATTGATTTTACTTTTGAGGCATGATGAAATGAGAAGGTTGGAGGTGGGATGAGTGGTTTGATGCAATGTCATTCACAATTCCTTCACCTGACACCCAGTGTCACAGAAAACACAAAATGCATGTTCACCCTGATTGGTAAATATAGATTGAAAAATCTATATGAAAAAATATGAATTGCTATGGGCTCTTTACTGATTTAGTACCTTCCATGTTTTTGAGCTCACTACCTCACAAATTTATGAGAAACAAGACAGCTGTAAGATTTAAATTTTAAACTTCCTCTTTACACATTGTTTTTGACAGCTCTGGTGACCTGATTTCCTGCCATGTCCCTGTGATTTTGATTCAAACATGATTGAGCACTTAGAAGAAAAGAATTCACTTGGATGAGTCTGCAAATAACTTTGCGTACTTCTCTATGTTTTTGCATGTTTGCACAATTCCACTAATTTCAGTGAGTGCTCACACAGCTTTGAAAACTTAGGCACAAATTAATTAGGACCAGAACTCAGCTCATGAAGTGCTCCAAATGACTTATGAAAGTCGATGACACTGTGATGCATTTTCACAGAGCAAGATGAAATACTCAGGAGGCTGATGGATACCTAGACCAGTACCACACACTGCAGCTTGATTTAATTCAGCACCCAAACTTGTCTGTTTAAAGACAGCTCAGCTGACAACAGCCTGCTCTGTGTTGTTGGTGAAAGAGGAACAGCAGTATCCTGTAGCATCAGCAAGATTCAAAGAACATGAGAAACAAGCAAAGGGACCTTGCTTGAATTGTTAATGAATTATGGAAATGATGATGTTACAGAAGGAGCAGAGATAAAATGGATCATTCTCACAACCAAAGAGAGGAGAAAAAGCTGAACACTCTGCATTAATCAGAAGAGTTTTTTCTGCTGCTGATAACATTTTGCCGATGAAAAAAATTAAATACCCTGAATTATGGAGATTGTTTAACGTATGTGACTGCTCTGAATAGAAGAAGGTACAAAGGCATGTCAAAAGAGTGGGGATATTAGGAGCTGAATTTGGCAGCTAGGGAGGAAAGGAGGCCATGTGCAAGTCATCATGACAGTATAAACCAGTAAACAGTCAGGGGGGGCTGAGATGTGGTTTGATGCAGAGAAGACTGGATGTGAATGTGGTGAAAAAGCCTCTCAGAAGAATGAACAGGAAAATCACAGCAATCATGCTCTGAAGAGGCTGGAAGATGTGGGAGCAGTCTATCAGGAAGCTGCAAGTCTACAAAAAATGGGGTTAGAACAGCTCATTGGAGATGGGTGAAATTAAAAGATTAGAAAGATTTGGGGTTTTGTTCTTACAATGGTTTTGATACAAGAATGCTACCTTGTTTTATATTTTCCATAAAAAATAAGTTTTAGCATAAATTCTAATACCACCAGATGTTTGCCTCCCAGTTAAGTCTTCTGTCTGAGAAATAATGCTATGCTTCCTCACAGAAGTAATAATGTGACTGATTTAAATCCTTCTCTCCTTTGTAGGTAGAGCTTTTGTTTAGGCTTCCTCCCCATGAGCTATCACAATGTTCCTTCTTACAGGCCATACCCCCAAGGAATTGTAACCCAGCCATGTAGCTGAGCTTGGGAAGGGAACATGAGGTTGCTGACCCATTATTCCCATGGGGCACCATAAAAGTAATATCACTGCGTTTCAGGGCATTTGGGTTTTCAACTTTGCAGATTTATCTTTAAAAAAATATTTTATGGGAAAAATAGCTTTAATCAGTGATCCAACCTTGGTTAAAAAAGTAAAAAAATTCAGTGTAAATTCCACAGATATTTCTGGAAAAGAGATCTGGCAAGGTAAGAAATGTCAAGACCCATTGGTCATTTGAAATGGGAGGATGCTGGAGCCTCTATCAGTGGCCAGATGATGTCGTTGATCAATGAGATGGAACCAGTGGCACTGGGTAAAAAGGGCTGGGGAGAAGAAAAATGAGGAGGAGGAAAGAAATCAGCATTTCATGTAGTGGAACTAACTTCAGAAGAGAGGGTATAGGGCAAAGAGCTGTGAGCAAACCATTGTAACTTGAATGTGGTGCGAAGTGCTAAAGATTTTTGTTTCCTTCTCTTCACTTTCAGAAGCCAGATGATCACATGTCTCCAGGGCACCTAATCAGAGTTAAAAGGAAAAGAATGGAAAAAAACCAAAAAGGACAAAAGGGAAAAAAACCCATAAATTCCACACATTGAAACAAAGCTATATCCTCTTGTATCCACAGATCTATTAGTGTAAGTATTTTAATTTGATTTAACGTTTTGGTCATAATTTCTCAGTGTGGCATGAAAGTAATTAAAATAAAGGAGTCTGCAGAGGCATCAAATTCCGTTCTCCCAGCTGTGTTGTGAAGCTTAAGGATGGTTACATCTATTGACCAAGCACAGAAGTTTGCTAGACATTTATTTCTTATCTGTATTTAAAAAAATGTGCCTTTTTCTTACCCTCACAGAAAAAGGCCTTTGTGTCTAAGTCTGTCAGTGGGATTCCTTTGAACCTAAACTCTTATTTTTTAGAACCATTTTTATTCATAATTGTAGCTATGGGGCCTGATCCTATTATAACACTAGAAAATACGGTCGATTTCAATCCAGCCAGTCATGGTCAGACTTCTGTAAATGAGATTAGAATTGAGCCTATGTCAAACACAGTAGAGCCAGAAAAAGATTTATTTCTCTCATTGAACTTTTCGGGTCAGGATTTGTCCAATTAAAATGTATTATCTATTATACTTTGGACAGCATGACCAAACTAAACTAACACTCAAAATTGGGTATTTGGAAGGAACAGGTTTCTGTTTCACTTCTTCAACATAAGATCATTTGAGAGCTTTTGTTGATCTGGGAACTCTTTTAAGAGCCAAAGACGCAATTTTGCAAAGATCAGGAAGACCTGCCCTCACACTTTTGGCAAAAGGCCTGGGCTGTGTTCCGAAGCAATGAGGGGGTGTTGGTCTGCAGGGTGCTCTGAGTTTGAAGATTCAAATCCTTTTGCAGTCATTGATGCATTGGTTAGAAAGTTTATTTCATTCCTGTGCCTTTGGGAGATCTGTGTGTGTGCAGTGAGCAGGGGCTGCTGTTTACTGCAGCTTTGGGCAACTGATCTGCCAAATCTTGGCCTGATCCCCACTGAAGAGTAATCAAACCATCCCCTTTCTCTAGCACTAATGAGCCAAGAGATGTAGTCAAAACAACCAGCCTCGCCCACAGAAGTGCATCTCCCCATCTTATCAAAAGCCTAAAACTTACCACAACAACTCTTACAAACTTCCAGTGCCACCCCCAAAATGTTCTTGGGTGAAACAGTCTGGGACATGGTTTTCAATAACTGTGTCTGTGTCTGCCAGCAATTTCCACAGAGCTTTCCCTGGAGCCATGCTCACATTGACAGGACTGTTTATAAATTTCCTTGTTTGACCTTGAAAATTTCCATTCTGTCTCGAAGGGAGGTGGCTGTTGTGCATCCCAACATTTACAGGACAGGACAATCACATTAAGTGTCTGAAGTATTAAGTGTTGATATGACCACTGAAATCCAGGAGACATGATTAGTTTCAAGGTATTCTAGATATCCAAATATCATTGAGAGTTTGAGAGAGGTTTTTTCATTCTTCATTTAGTCTATGTTGATCTTTATTACTTTCCCTTGACTTTTCCTCTGTTCCTTCAGTCTCCTGAGATCTCTGTGATGCTTCAAATATTTGATCCTGTCTCTCAAATGACACAAAAATCCTGATCCTATGGTGCTCCTCTGTCTTTTGCTGGTCCCTTCTGCTTCCACTGAAGTCTTAAAATAAAACTAATTTTCATTACACTTTGGCATTCATTTTTGGATATGATATTAGGATAGAGCAAGTATTTACCAAAACTATAAAAAGAACATGAAAGGCTGGTGTGATGAAGGAAGAAAATAAACAGGAACACAATACTCCTTAAACTAGACCCTTTTAAACTTAGATATTGTGTTCTAAAGATGCCAACAGTGAAGATAAAAAGGAACCACATCAAGAAAGGTAAACCACAATCCTGTTCAAAGGACTGCTCTGTAATTATGTTTTTCCTCTTGGCAGAGTCACTGAATAACTGTTGAAAGAAGCACTGATGGCATTGAAAGCAGGGGTCCAGAGCTCCCACCTCCACAGCACCATGGTCATCCTGAGACCCTACTGCAGGGTCCTCAGGTCACATCAATGCACTGATATCCACTCTGAAAAGCAGATTTTGGTGTGAAATGTGTCATTCTTTTGTGGATCTAAGAATAGTTAAAGAGGTCACTGAACCTCAAGCTCTGCGCTATCTATTCTAGCTGAGAAATGATAAGTGATCATTAAAGCAGTCCTAAATCCATGCCAGTGCAAAGTGAAACAGGTTTCATAAAGAAAACCTCTCAGTCTTTTCAGTCCATGTCTCACTCAAGTCAATTAAGAACCATTTTTCAGCACAGGGTAGGAAACAGCTCTTGAGGCTGAAGGGGGTGAGCGATGACAGTCACCTCATTTACCGCTCACACAGAGCCATCGGAGAGATGTACCTCAGGAACTGGCAATTACTGCTCTCAGCTGCCCCTTGCAGGGCACTTTCATGACAGTCAGCCTTTGCTTAGGCAAATATTAATAATTTATATTTACTGCAGCTTCGATGAGGTTAGTGCAGCTTTTTAGGCTGTGCATAGTCACTTCCAGATATAAGCTAGAAATGAAGGAAGTCGGGAAATGGCCTTGGTTAGAAATACAAATGGGCATTACCTGTGTTTAAATAGGATATACTGCAGCATTCATAGGCTTTCATTATTAGTCATATGGAATTTTTTGATCAGTATTTACAGGGATAATTAGTTTTAGACAGTTTACATTCACAATTCCATGTTTACCCTAGCAGGTGGTTAATGCACTGGGAAGAAATCTTAGCTAGTTTACCTGTATTCAGAGGTGAATTTGAGAAGTTCTCAGGATATCTGGGCATAGGAATGTCAGCCTAATGACAAGTTCAGTACCAGGGAATGGTAACTCAGCACAGAAACCTTCTCTTATTAGTGTATCACCTCGTATACAATTATTTGTCTCTCTGTACAAGTTTCAGGTGAGTTTTGTATTAATTTTTTTTAATTTGTAGAAAGTAAGTAACTGCAGACATTGGTTTTCTGAACAGTGTAAACAAGTCTATCTCATTCACGCTGATTTTCTGATCAGTGTGGGAAAAGTCCCAACCCATTACTTATTTTTTGATATTCTTACTTCCCACATTTTCTCATGCTCTTTATTTCCTAATAAGTAGCAGCTCTTCCTTGACATTTTATCAAGTAGTTTCCATACTGTTTTATTAGCTGTTATGGAGCTGAAATATTGACGTATACTAAATGAAAAAGTTTAAATTATAGACTTGATACACTGCAGATGCATCACAAAATTTACATGTAGCCTGTAGTTAAGAGCATTTAAAAAACAGAGAGCTAAAGCACAAAACTAGTCAGTTCTTCTCTGTCAGAAACAGGCTTTCAAAAATACTTTATGTGGAGGCCTGCCTTGAGGCTTGTTGATGGGAGACCACGTGGTCCTCCCTGGGCTTTCATTGCTCAGGAGATGAACAATGTAGAGCTCTATTAATCATAATAAGGACTGCAATAAATCATAACCAGGATTCTGTCCAAAACAAGGAATGAAGCAAACTCTGAATCTGGAGCTGTATGCAGAGACAAGTTAATTCATCAGTGAATTGTCAGCAAAGAATGTGCCTTAATCTTAATTACTGGTAGACCACCATGTTAGAGCCCTGAAACATGTCTAAGTACTAATGCAAAGAGCAAACAAGGTGTCAGCATGAAGTGATGTGCTCATCTCCCACCCTCAGGTGACGCTGGATGCAAAGAAAAATTCTGCCTAAATTTGCAGGCACCTCAGAGCTGTCAAGCTCTCCATGATGTGCTTGCCCCAGACATAACATAGGAGGCAACAGAAAAGCACTTCTTTGCCTTCCACTCTGGAATCTTTGGGATCTCAGAATACCAAAGTAATGGTATTGTTTAATTTGCCTTCAAGCATGAGGGGGAGAACATGCAGTTTCTTGCACTCAGACAGGATAATCTGTACAATCTTGTGGTCAGGCCTCTTGTGGGATATTAAGACAAATACAGCTGACAGTTGATGATTTTAATATGTGGCAGAGATGTCCAGATTCCCTTTATAATAATAGAGAAAGGATTAGATGCTTCCAAGCTGAAATGCATTTCATCCTAAGACAGAGGTTACATGATTAATTTCTTTAAAGTCCAGAGGAGGCCCCAAAGCTGATCAGAGGGCTGGAGCACCTCTCCTGCAAAGACATGCTGAGCATTGAGTGCGTTCAGCCGAAGAGAAGGCTCTAGGGACACCTCATTGCAGCCTTCCAGTTCTTAAAGGGAGAGCGTGAAAAAGAGCAAGAGAAATTTTCTACACAGGCAGGTAGTGATAGGACAAGGGGGAATGGCATTAAACTGAAAGTGGAACGATTTAGATTAGATAATAGAAAGAAATTATTTACTCAGAGTGTGGTGAGGCCCTGGCACAGGTTGCCCAGAGAAGCTGTGCCTGCCTCATCCCTGGAAGTGTTCCAGGCCAGGTTGGACGGGGCTCTGAGTGACCTGGTCCAGTGGAAAGTGTCCCTGCCCATGGCAGGGAGCTGGGAGGAGGAGATCTATTAGATCTTCTCTAACTCAAACCATTCAATGAGTCTATGACAGTTTTTCTTCAAGTGAGAGGGTCTCCTTGACCTGTGATGCTGAATAAAGTTTTGCAACTTATTCTAAGAGGAAAAATCCATGAATTTGAGATGTTAAGGGCCTGACCTGTCACAGACATCAGCTAGTACTAGTTTCTGATCACATTTAAGAATGTTTATTTAAGAAAAAGTGAGAAGTAATCAGTCAAAAACTTTCTGTGTTTTCTTACCAACATCTTCACCCTTAAATAAGTGCCATCCTCAGCAGCGTATTGTCAATGTCATTTATTTCTTTGTTTAATTCCTATGCCAGAAACTTCTCTATCACTTCAGATTTTCATCTTCAAACATATTCAAGCAATCTGTCTTTTCCTATCAATTTCTGCCATCGTTATTTCCCTCTTTTGGATATTAAAGCCTGGAAGCTCATGCAAAGCAATTACTGCTTTTTTTCTAACTTGGCAGCTTTTATTTGTAGTTCGCAGTGTTTTCCTTTCAAACCTGTTTCCTCCCAAACTTTCTTCCCTCTTACTGCATTTCTTATTTTTTTGGTGTCTGTGAGCTTTTCCTTTCTAAGGTGACCTACAAAGGATTTTTTTTTTAATTGGACTTATACTTTGTCTCTTTCTGGAATACAAAGATATTTTTCTTTTTGTTTGTTTATTCATAGCAATTATTTTTTTTTTGCTATTTCAGGAATGTCAGTGCTGGCTTTTTCTGATTTTTCTGGATGCTAATTTGAATCTTCCCAAGGACAGTTATTATTAGCTCTTACATTGCAGCTGACTGGATATGGGTGTTGAAAGTTTAATCTGTTATCTCCATAAAATATAATTACTTGTACCCACCAACCTTGAAACTAGCCCATATTTATATAAAAATCCCTAACTATTTCTCGGTGAAAGCAAAATTTACTAGCTACCTCACGCCTTCCTGAACTATTCTCCAAAACTGGCTTCATTAGATATATATCATCTTCACTTAATCTCAGCTAGGCTTTCATAGTTATGTACATGGGCCTAATATTAATAAAGTAAAATATTACATCCTCCCACTCCCTGTCCCAGGAAGAAACATGTTGTAACTAATTTCCTTCAAAACTTCCCAAGGAAGATTTCACTGACACTGTGTAGTTCTCCAGTTTTTAGTTTCTTATCGCAATATTAGTGCCTGAAACTGGTTCAGGTGAATCAAACCTTAAATGCCTGTTTCTCTTCACTGAGTGTAAAGATCAGTAACTCTTGCAGCCATACAAATTGCGTCCCAAACACAAATAAAATTGTTAGGCTCCATGTCTTGTTCCCATCCTTATTTTTCCTTCCCCATGAGTCCCTCTCATCCTTCCTGAGCAAGGTTGTGTGGGCCTTTATGTTTATTAGTTCTTCTCACTCCCCAGGTACATTTTTTGCCCCAATGGATTCTCTCTCTTTGCAGTTTGTTTTATTACACTGTGTAGACCAAGATAGTTTATTCCTCTCTTAACAGCAAAACCTTTTTTCCTCTGATCTTCCTTGTAGACCTTAGTGATTTCTCTTCCTTGATGATGCACAGCCAGGAGTGTATTAGATATAAGTCCTTTATGGGGTTTTTCTGCAGGGCCATTAATAAGAAATCCCTCTAAATGGATAGTAATACTTAACAGGTAGGTAACTGGACATCAGGAAATGCCTAGAACTATTTCACTCCATGAAATATCTCCCCTCAAATTTTGCTATTATGGCTTTCATCATAAAACCATTTGGGTTGAAAAAGACCCATAAGATCATTGAGTCCAACCCTAGGTCTGACTGTTGCCATTTGCTGGAATAAACAGCAATCCTGTGTTAAAATAAAGGGATCTGTGGTTTGAACACCAGTGAGGAGAAGTAGCTGTTGAATTGTGTCCTCTCCTGCTGTGGCCAAGAAGCTCAATGACAGAGATAAATGCATGTTGGCAGAGTTACTGGATCCATATTTTAAGCAAAAGTGAAGCCTCGCTTCTATGAAATGCTGACATGGCTATCTAGAAAGATGAACCATTAAGTGCAGGATCCATCTTCCCTCCCTTATCTGCTGGGCTGAGTGCTCTGCAAGTTGGTATTTCACATATCAGTGGAAAGAGCCATCTGATAAAGATAGGAAAGTCTTCTGAGTGGAAAAAAATACCCTAAAATTAATTACTGCCCAATGTCAGTGTTTTAGGTGTTCTATTGCATCTTATATACCACCAGGGACTTATGTACTAAGAAATTAGCTGATCCCCTAATGCACCCAGCCCCGAAATTTAAACTGTTGAATATATTTGTCTTCAGCTCAAGCTGAATCCCTCCTTCATATTTGGTCAGCTGAATCCCACCTCATGTTTGTGTCCTTGCAAGGGGAGGCTGTGGGCTGACCTGAAGATGTGGAAGCAGGACAGGACCTGAAGGTTTCTGTGGTGGCCCCTTGGAGGACATGAACACAGTCCCTGACACCAAAACACTGTCAATTTTTATTTCTTGATTACTTGTTCCTAACTGGAAGGAACATGTCATTTGTTTCTATATCGCTCAGCAAATTGTATTTGTGAACAAGACTCTGGTGACTTTAACCATGTCCATTCCAAGAACAGGTTGATTAGAGTATCACTTATTTTGTACAATAATTCTTTCCTGTTTTGCCTTAGAGATTCATCCATCCATCAGGAGAAATTTCCAGATTTGTCTTACATTTCCAGAAAACCCTGTCTGACTTGAAGTAAATGGTTGACTGCCAAGTAACCACCACTTGTAGATGTCAGCACCTTCAGTCAGATTTCTGAGTGATCAACTATTCTTAAAATTAGGCACATATTGTCTGATGGAGAAGTTCCTACCTCCTGTGCATGAAATGCAATATCAGGATAGTCCTTCTAGGCCAAGTTTTTATTAGTACACCCAACATTTGCATGGAGGAGTTGGCCACATTTCATAAGTGCTACATTTTCAATTGCTTATACTGATAATGCTGATATCAAATTATTTGGAAATGGCAAACTTATTTCACTGTTTAATATCACATTTAGGAAAACCCAGAAGAAAAAGTCTGGGTATTAATCTGAAGAAGTATCTTTGATTAATCCTTTATGTCGAATTAGAGTGGATTGGAGCTGTAGGGCTGATACAGCCACGATTTTACAATGTTTCCCAAAGCCAGTGTCCTTTTGTGCTGCCTGCTGGGTGATTCTTCAGAATTATGTATTACCTTCAGCTCTATTTAATTTGTTCCCATACGAGGGGTGTCTGACAATGACAAAAATGTGTGCTCTTAAAAGCGTAGCCGTTATAGTATCTTCTTTTATTGTCTGGTGGTTACACTATGTTCTATTACATTACATGAAAAATAGAATGTCTCTTCTCTGATTAGATAGAGAGGAAAGATGGGCAATGTATTTTGTCAGAATTTACAGCAAGTGATAGGGCTAAATGAATAAAATATTCTAAGTTAGTGTTTACCTTGTTTCTTCCTTTGCTGACTATTGAGATCTCTTCATATTCTTTCCTTTTATATAACAACTTTAGCCAGAAGCACATTTTTCTTTCTTCTTCCTGATTTTCATCATTTTTTAGTGGATGCTGGAACTTATGGCAGTGATTCCAGGTCTTGCAGCAGACGGCAGTTTTCTGAGAGGGCTGGAAGGAGTATTTTTCTTGCACTCCCTGAAATGGGGCATTTAAATAAAAGGGGTATACCTGATGGGTGGTGTTGACCCCTAAAATCCTCTAAAATCCACACTAAGTATTGTTTGCTTTTTTGCTCTGTTCATGCGTGTGGAAGTGACGAAGTTCTGTGGTGGATAATTCTAAATCAAAAACCAGAATTGCAGATTTTTCTCCCCAGAAGTTTAGCCTTTAGTGCATATATTTGTCTCCTGTCTCCCAGAAGGGTGTGAAGATCTTTCACATGAAAGCTGCCATAGGAAAACCAACCTATGAGTGAAGAATTCCCATCTGTTATTTAGCATCTCTTACTAGCTTTACAAAAAACTATCCCAGTGGAAGAATATCGTGGTCTACATCTCTAAAGGAGGCTGGTAGTTCTGAGAGGCCTAATTTTCAAAGTAATTACATTTCAAAAAAGGAAGGAAAATCCCCTTAGAGCCATCCTTGACAATTCACAATCGAGTCACGTGTCTTCCTTTTCTCGTGATAGATTTTTGGTTTTTTGCAAGCCTGAAAAACAGAAACAACTTTGGAAGTTTGTGACATTTAGGAGAGAAGAGATTCCATTCATGCAAAGCAAAGAGAAATGAAACACTCCTCTATAAATGAGCCATAATCCATCTCCTGTGCCCAATTAAGATGTCAATACGTGTCTTGCCTGACTTATGTCTCCATTCAAACTTGACATTGCTAAAACAACATTCCTAATCTCCACCCCTTCCCTGAACTTTCATTCTTCTCTCCATTTCAGTCATTCTGAAAAATAACACTATCATACTCATCAATCAAGCTTATAATTTGGGCATGATATTTACATGGATGGATTTCTCTCCATTGCATCAATCTGTTTCCAAATCTTACAGACACTTCCTGACAAAAAGCTGCAAGTATTCTAATCCATGTAATGAGTTAAATTGTATCCAGGCTCTTAGCACCTGATGTCTCAAACCTCAATAAACACAGTTTTTCCCGTTTCCTTTTCTCATCTCTTTTGCAATGTCTATAAAAACTCGATAACATTCAGATTAGGTGGGTTCTGCAAAATACTCCCTTTAATATCATGTTTCTTTACAACTGCCTTTTTTACTTATCTATTAGAAATTACCTGCTTAAAGAGTTTTGAAGGAATCACTTTTTCTTTTATATATGTAGAGTAGCTGTAGAAGCTACAGTAAGATTAAAAAAAAATTAAAAGGTGGTTATTACCTTTAAATGCAATTATTCAAACCATTTCTAAAAGTGAATGGCTTAAAAAATATTGAAACAGCTAGCTCAATTCTAGCCAAATATTTGAGTAATCTTGTGAGAGCCATCCCCATCTTTTTTGAAAATAATGATCTGAAATAAAGGTAAATCTGAAAACATTTGGAGCTATCCTTCTCTTAAGACTCCAAGGAACACATTTAAATGGGATCAGTGTTTACCTCTCATCTTCACTGAATTGATAATTTACTTTATTCCAGCTTGGTTACTCTACAAAATGAAGCTAATGCCTTCTAATAATGGTTGGCACGGAATACTGTGCTACTTGGACATGTTTACATGAATTTTACATAAATGAATAAGCAAAGTAATGGTGTCTGTCAGTGCAATATTTATCATAACTTGCTGAATTGCAAGTGCATAGTTTAAAGGCCATATCTTGCTATCAATGAGAATCTGCACAGGTTGCTCCAGCAAACACAATTTTTTCTGTGATTTTATCTTCAGCTGCAGCCTAGTGGCCAGCTGTATTAGCTGTGATTCAGCTGTCAGCAAAGCAGAGCTGTGTCAGTGTAAAAGAGCTGCAGGCTCACTGCCCTTCTGGGCTGTGTGATCCTGTGCCAGCCCCACTCAGAGAGGGACAGCTGAGCCAGGACCTTTGGAGACCTCCTGGAGAGAGGTGCAGGAAGGTGTCCCACAGAATCCCTGTCATCTCTGCCAGACTCAGGTGGGCATTTCAGATGTTCTGGTGCGCCTCTAAAGGATTAAAGTCTGACGTGTGAGTTGTGATGAGCCCCTGTGTAAATGTTTCTGTAGAGCCCTGCAATGGCTGTGAATCGAGACTGAAATACCATTTGCCATGTCTGTGTTAGCAGCCACTGACAGACAGACAGACAGAGAGGAGAGGGATATTCCCTGAAAGTCAATCAGCTCAGCTTAAGACACAGAGAATTAGATGGTCCCTGAATATGCCTTGAAGATTATTTCAGCCAGTTGGCCAGGCTAAAGAAACACCATAACAATTAGACTTCTAAAGTTTTTGGAAATGATTCCTGTCCCAAAAAAAAAAGAAGGAAATAACAAGGAAATGGAGCTCAGGGTTTTACCTTAATATAAATCTGTGTGATGACACATAAAATGGATTCATCAGCACTGAAAGCACATGACCCTGTCAGACGAGCTGCAGAAATAGCTCCTAAGGGTTGGTACAGATCAATCTGAATAGTCTGAGGTTGTGTTTTAGAAACAACCCTGCATGTGCCTAACCCCAACAGAATATGCCTGTATTTAGTTCTTATCATTGAATTTACCATGTACTTGCAGATAGTCCCTCAGAACTGGGACTGAGTTTGAAAAGAAAACAGAATCACCTCACAACCCACTTCTGACAAACTGAAAAGGTGAAAAAATCCACCTCAAGGAGTTTACTTCTGAATCCACATGTGCAGAATTTGAGGATGAGCAAAATACCAGGATAAACCCAGCAAGAGGTGACAGGAATTGGCAGCTGAACTAAACCCAAGCTCCAGGAAGGCAGTTAAACTCACTCCAGAGGAAAACGTTCTTACTAAGGGTAGCCAACTATCCACAGCTTTTTGTTTCTTTATTTTCAGTTTGTCTGTTTACTGTTTTGTAGCCAGAATAAGAGAGGTGGCACATCCCCCAGAGTGCCTTTGGGACATGGTTCATAGGAATATGGATAAATTAATAGGGGTAAGATTTCCTTTGACATATTTACAAAGTGCACAGACTATCATGGTAAAGGATTCCAGCCTTATGATGGGAAGGAAGTCCTTTTTATTGGTTACCTTTCACATTCCAAATATCGTGTGCTACACCTACATCTGCATTCAGCCTTATTGCTCAGGTTTAAATTGGCTTCATTAGTAGCATTGATTGAAGTGAGAATCATGGGATTGAGGGGAATTTATGTAATAATTTTTTAATGCTTTATGCTAATTTAATTCTGAGTTGTCAGACTCTGTAACGATTGTCATGGGTTGTCAGCCATGGAGTGGATATTGTATTGGAGTTTGGCCCAAGTTCTACCCACCCCAAGCTACTTGTAATATTAACTCAGGTAGTTAGGAAAACAGAGACTGTTTTAAACCAGTCTTTTCTGAGCAGCTTGTTGTGACTGATGCAATTCCTTCTGGCTGCCTGAACTGGAGCCACCCTGGATGCAAGTCTGTGGCACACTGGATGCTGAGCCTCTCTCAGCTGGCCATTGAGAGGATGTTTGCATCCATTCAGAGCTTATCCCATCCTGAGATTTGGACTTGGTGAGGTTTTAGCAGATGATTCCCTCAAATCAATAGATTTCACAGTGTCACTTCTTAACTATGGACAAAATCATCATGGCTCTAAGTTTTTTGAGCTCTATGTTTCCAGCTTCAGTTCACACGTGGAATGTGCTTGGGGCAGGATCTAGGCTGGCCACAATTCTCAGAGAGAAGAGGAGATGCTAAAAAGCACTAAACAATCAACAGACTCTGTAATTTCCCTTGCATACCAAGTGATCTGTTCCAAGTTATTTTAGCTAAGAGATCACATTCAGCATGCAGAACTGAGATTTCATTTCACAATTTATCACACCCCTGAGTTTAAATCAGAAGTAACGCTCCCTAGTGCTTATCATGGCCACTGTGCTGCATATAAAACCTACCAAAGCTCCTCCTCCATGGAGTGAAGAGGATCCACACAAACATCAGCAATCAAGGTGGCAGGCCCTCCTGTGCCTCAGTGCCCAGATGATGTATATAATTATAGCTGTAATGTACATATAATTATATAAATTTAACATTACATATCAATTAAATGCAGTATGATATATAATTACAGCTATTATATAGCTGTATTACATGTATGAATTTATCTGTGCAAGAAAGAGTACAAGCTATGAGCATATAAATAAAAATCATGCCCTATGCTCTTTCATGCATAGGTAAGTACTAAATCAGGTCTTGCTGTGTATCTAACGAAATGCAAATAGTGCCTTCACCAGCTTTTTTATCAATTTACCTACACACTTTCTGTTTGCTCTGTTCCTGGAGGGACAACCATGTGGGTGTGGGTGTAATCTTCACAAGGTATCTGCCCTGCACTGCAGTGTGCAGCGGTTCCCTTCCACAGGGATTGCATTTTGGTTATGATTTTCTTTCCAGATAGCATAGAAAACATCCTATTTGAGACTCTCTGGCTACTGCTTCCACAAGGAGCAGGATTGCCATGTCTATATTTTTCCCAGTGATCCCCCAGGCAGCTGCATTCCCTTAAACACCTGGATGTTCCACATTATGCAGAGTGTTCTCTGTAAAGGACTGGGATAAATGATGAGATTCAACTGCTGGGAGAGTAACCTAATCAACATACAAGGTCACATTCAAAAGCTTGAATGTTGCTTCCCAATTAGAGCTATGTATCAGATGGAAGGCAAGGAATTAAATATTGATGATTTAATTGGGCTAGAGTTTATTTCAGGGAAGGAGTTACAGTTTCTCAGCCTACATGCATGTGCCAGATGCATACTTCCACTAGGTATTTTTTTCTTTCCTTAAGTCAGAAGAATAAATCTCAAATAAAATTTGAAAACATACCCTGCAGTGAAGACAAACTCAGAGGTGTTTGGTTTTTTTCCCATTATTCTTTCACACTCTGGATGGAAAAGGCAAACGTAATTGGCCATATTCCATTTCCAATTACCCCACTTTCCTGATCCAAATTCTACTCTACTGATATCATTAGGGATTGCATAGAAACTGCAGAACAGATTTAAATTCACACATGTTCAAGGCAGTAGGCACTTCCAGGTGATGTGTTGGTTGTTTGACAGGAGATGTTTCTGGATGAGATCCAGAGGGAGCCTTGGTGCACTGAAACAGCTGAATCTGAGCACTGTGAGAGGTGTTCAGGACAAGGGAGTTGGATCACTGGCACTGAATAAGTCTTCTTCCCTTTTCTGCTTATAAAAACTGAGGTGGCAAAACATTTCAGTGACCAGAAGAGATTTTCATCTGTGTCTTTCACAAGGATGATTTCAGGGCCGGAGCTGTCACCACTCTGCACCATTTCCCTATTCACTGAATCACACAGAGGTTTGGGTTGGAAGGGACCATTAAAAGTCCTCTAGTCATGAGCAGGGACATCTTCAGCTACCTTGGGTTGCTCAGTGCCCCATCCAACCTTAGCTTAATTATTCCTCACCCCTCTCACCCATGATCCATTGCCTTCTCAGCATCACAAGTTTGTGCTGTAGAAGAACTGGGTGTAATTTTTCAGTGATTTGTAGATTCATTGCACAAAGGCTCCAGAGCAGTTTGAAAGTTAGCATAGTATTTGGAGAACAGCTTCTGACTACAAATATTGACATTTACTTCAAAGTGTTTCTTTTCAAACTGTAGTATTCACTCCCTCCCCCAATAAAAAAAAATGGCCCCACACTCTTATCACAGGATCACAGAACAGTTTGTGTTGGAAGGGATCTTTAAGGGTTATCCACTTCAAACCCCCTGCAACGAGCAGGGTCATTTCCAACTGCACCAGTTTGGACAGCACTCATGCCTTGAATGTTTCCAGGGATGAGACATCCACCACCTCTCTGGGCACCTGTTCCAATGTTTTACCACCCTCACTGTCTAAAAATTCTATTTTATGCCTAATGTAAAACAAATATCTTTTAGTTTAAAACCACTACCCCTTGTTCTATTGCAACAGACCCTCCTAAAAACTTACTTCTAGGCCCCCTGCAAGTCAAAAAGGCCATGATAAGGCTTCTGTGGAACCCTCTCCTCTCCAGGCTGAATAACTCCTTATGAAATGATCTGAAGGTAATGAACAGGAAAAAAAACCCAAACTAAAACTTTAATGTCAAGGCCATGAAGTCCATCATATCCTGAAAATACTTTGTTTGCAAGCTCCCATTCTTTGCTTAGACTCTTAACCTTTCTTGATCACTGGATATTTTTGCTGCAATAACTGCCTCATTGTAGAATTGATTTCACTGGACAATTCATTCTTACAGTTATTGCTTTGCATTTTTCAATAATTAATT